>BQKN01051730.1:0-29870 GCA_022839385.1 Asparagus kiusianus | reverse complement strand
TAGTTTATAGAGTTCAATATCAGTTTATACATAGTTTATCGAGTCTAAAAAAACATTTCACAAAGTTTTAAAAGTTGGTTTAGGTCAAAACATCAAACTCATGTGTTTACATTTTCGTGTTTTGGACCTCTTTGCAAAATGATGATATTTTACATTTGGGAAGTCCTTTTTGAAAACCAGTTTCTTTAGCATGTTTGTTATCATGTCTACAATCATTTCTAAAGTTTTACATTTTTTTGAATTTATTTGATATTTTAAACCCTATTTTATGTTGACATGTACTGTATAAAACAGACTGTGTGCATGTCATGAGTCGACTCATGAACAGTGACGAGTCGACTCATAAAGTCTTGCACAGTTGTCATTTGTTTCTGACGAGTTGACTCATAATATCATGAGTCGACCCATCAAGTTGAGTCGACTCATACCTGTGATAAGTCGACTCATGAAGTGTGCTGAAAAATATATTTTGTTTCTGCTGAGTCGACCCATGACCTCATGAGTTGACCCATGCATGATGAGTCGGCTCATAAATTTATGAGTCAACCCATAAGTTGTTTTTTAGCCTGTAACGGCTAGTTATGAGTTGACTCATGAACAGTGATGAGTCTACCCATAACACTGTAACAGCTATATTTGTACAGAATCAGATTTCTGATTCTTAGGCTTTTTGGTCTTTTTGTTTGGTGTTTTTGGATGAGGTTTTGGGAGGCTAAAAATACCCCATTGATCTCAGTTCTCAAACTTATCCAAGAAGATTTTAAACAAAAGTTGAATAAGGGTTTAAGCTTGTTTAGTTTGTTTTAAGTTTAGGGTTTTTTACAAAGAGGAGCTTACATCAGTTGGGAAGAGTTCATCTTTAATATTTCATCATCCTCTCTTTGTGTTTATAGAGAAGTTTCCTTAACTCTATTTCCTAGCATATTTACTATTGTATTTCATTTCAATCTTATTGCTAGTTCTTATTGAGTTAAGTTTTATTTATTCTCATTGTTATACACACCCACATGAGCTTATCGTATTTTCATACATAGTATATTTGGGTTGGTGAGAGTTGTAACAATTGAGTGTGAGCTTTCATTATGTTCTCATCTATTATAGAGAACAAATTTATTGTTTGTTACATTGTGAGATTGTAAAGTTTTTGGTGAGCTAGAAAACCGAGTGTGAGGAGTGAACGTTGATCAGTGAGCGTTGAAAGTTGACATTGTGAGTATGAGTGTTACATTGATCGGTGAGCGTTGAAAACAGACATTGTGAGGTGCAAACGTTATTCGGGTGAACGTAGAAAACCCGGGTGTGACAGTGGATTTCTCCCCGGGAGTGGGGAGCGAAGACGTAGGACGAAAGGTCCGAACTCCGTGATCATATCGTTTGTTTGAGTTTTGCCTTGGCGTATTATTTGTGCTCATTGCTTATCTCATTCTATTCGCCATTGTCTATTACTCATTGCTTATTTCATCCACTATCTTGTTTATATTTATTTGTGTTTCTATTACCCTTAGTTTGTTTACCCTTGTGTATATCACTTGTCCTAGCTCACATATCTTGTTGTATCTTATACTTGCTAGGATAAATTTTTAATTAGTTTTAATTGGCATTTAAATCGAATTAGATTAGCATAAGATCCTAATCACCCCCCTCTAGGGTCTAACAATTGGTATCAGAGCTTGGTGCTCTTTGATTTAAGGTCTAATCGCCTTGAGTTAAAGATCCAAGTTATCTTTTTTGTTAATCTTGTTTTGATTGCATTTGTATCTTGCTTGCATATTTTTACAAATTATGGATATGAATAATGCATCTTGTTTAGGCTATGATTCTAATATTGCTCCTAAATTCAATGTTTTTCCTTATGCTCAATGATATTTTAGATTTAAAATATTTATTCAATCTAAAAATATCAATTTATGGGAAGTCATTGATTATGCTTATATTGTGCCCACATTATAGAAATCCAAGTGGAATAAAAATAATAAAAGATTATTTATTATGAACAAGCTCTTGTTAGAATTCTTACATAATGCATTTGATTCATCTTTGTCTAACAAGTTTGTTCATTTTGATAGTGTTTACACCTTATAGAAACTTATTGAAGCATATCAAGGGGATTTGGAGGCGATCCGACAAGTTTTGGAGGATCCCGCTTTAAGTTCAAAAGGAGCATCATGCACACGCGTACTAGGCGATAGCCCTAGTGAGGTTTGTGAGTTCGAATCCACTAATGATTTATCTAGTGATAAACTTGCTTGTGCTAGTGAAAAATTATTGCATGCCTATAATAAATTGTATAAAGATTTTATTGATTTACAAAGCAAGCATGAAGATTTAAAATCCGATCATGAGTTGTTAGCATCTAAGTTTGAAACTATTTCTAATAAAAATGTGATCCTTAAAGAAAACAATAAAAAATTAAAATTTGATCATGTTTCTTTAACTTCAAATATTGCTAGTTTAACTCATGAAAAAAATAATGCCATGTTAGAAGTAGAGAGCATAAAAAATAATGTTGCTTCTTTTATAAATAATTATTTATGTTTCACTTCTAAAGTTAATGCTAATATGCCTAATGATGAGTTGAACAATGTTAAAAACCGTATTTCTTCTTTAGATTCAACTCTTAATACATGCATTAACAACCATAAGAAGCTTGTGAATATGTGTGTCAAGTCTAAGTCAAAATCATCCGCTCATCATCTACACATATATAGCAAAGTCTACAAATGCACAATTTACGGTCTTAAAGGCTATCTTGCTAGATTTTGCTATGATGCACACAAACATAACAATGCTAATGCTCATTGTGCATCTCATGTAGCTTCTTCATCACATATACATGCATATGCTTATCATGCACAACATAAACATGCTAATGTGTTCAAATGTAATCTTTGTGGACGTTTTGGCCATTTGGCAAAATTTTGCTATGATTTGAAAAAGACTTCACTTTTGCCAAATAATTTTAAAAGACCGCAAAAGTTTAAGTGTGATCATTGTGGTAGATTTGGTCATTTGACCAAGTTTTGTTTTGATTTGAAGAGAGTTTCCCATTTGTAAAATAATTTTAAAGAACAATCTATTTTTGCAAATGAGGCCCGTGCACAACCGTTTGGTCAACATAAGCAAATGTTTCCTTTCCATTGTACGTATTATAATCAGAAGGGTCATTTGAGTAATTTTTATTTTGACCGTGTTAGTGCACCACACGTGCCTAAACGGGTTCATAACCCGAGGACTTTGAGCTTAAATGATAGGCGTCATATCCCTAAATCTTTTGGTACTAAGAGTTCTTGGGTACCAAAAGAAATTTAATTTTTAAACCAAGAATTTTAGTGTTCTTATTTTTCCTTTTCTTGGTTTTGAAAATTATGTCTTAAATTTCTTTTGATTATGAAAACAATTTTTCCTTGTTTAATTCTTTTGTTTTCATGATTTTTAGTTTAAATTTTCTTGAGAGGTTTGCTTTTATATAACCCCCCGGATTTATTGGGTGTTTATTCCCAAATCTTGTTACAGAGTGCTAAATTATTCACATGGGTTGAAACAAGCTCAAGAGATTGATATTGTTGCCTCTTTTGCATTTTGTCAAAAATTGAGTTTTCATTTGTTGCTTTGAATTCTCTATATTTCACTTATATGATGATATTTATTTGTTTGTGCTTATGGATCATCTATTCGCGCTTTATAATGCATTCTATGAGTGGTTTGATCAAGTTCTTAAAAGAAAGTTTTCTTTATTGATCAAACATCATTTTTGGATTTAAATCTTGATTTATGATTTTATTTGAGTGATTTGTTTTCCCTTCTTTTGATTTCATAGATCTATCTTTATACACTATGTTTTTATAGTTGTGTTAATGAGACACTATTTTTATTTTGATGCATCCACATGTGTTCTCATTATCTTAATGTATGTGAGTAATTTTTTAGCATGCTCTTATCTATGCTTGCTTACATGTTTTGCCTTGATCTTTATTGCATATATTTTATAAGGCATTTTGATAGGGGGAGCAATCCCTATATCTTTCTATTTGTTATATCACCCATGCATATTGATAGGGGGAGCTTTCATTCTCTTCATCCTTTTGTCCCCTTTTTTGATATTGTCAAAGAGGGAGAAATATTGTGAGTATATTCTTTATTGTTTATATGCATGATATATTATACTTTATATATTCATTTCCTTTCATGCACATATCCTTTTTGTAAATTGTTTGTCATCATCAAAAAGGTAGAGATTGTTGGCCTTCTTGTTTTGATTATGTTTAACAAATAATTTACTTCTAATGTTGTTTGTCTAGTGTTTGTGTTTTTGTATTTATTCTAGGCAAACAACGAGTTGGAGGATGGATGGGATCAAGCTTTCACGATCATATCCAATGGAGTTTGGCGGATTATGGAGTGAAGCCTACGTAATTCAAAGTTAAAGATTCAAGTTCTAGCTTCATCCGCAAGTGTACCAAGTCGAGCTTAATGAAGATCAAGATTGCTTGGGTAAATTAGTTTAGGTTTATATTATGTGTGTTAGTACTTTAAGCTCAATCATATATACACACACGTATTTGGATTTTATATATATATAGTTATATATATACATAAGTTTTGGTTTCTATGCATATATATAGTTATATATATATACAACTTTTGGTTTTATAGGTGTTTTTGTGAAAAAATTGTTTTATTAGTTTATAGAGTTCAATATCAGTTTATACATAGTTTATCGAGTCTATAAAAACATTTCACAAAGTTTCAAAAGTTGGTTTAGGTCAAAACATCAAACTCATGTGTTTACATTTTTGTGTTTTGGACCTCTTTGCAAATTGATGATATTTTACATTTGGGAAGTCCTTTTTGAAAACCAGTTTTTGTAACATGTTTACTATCATGTCTACAATCATTTTTCAAAGTTTTACATTTTTCTGCATTTATTTGATATTTTAAACCCTGTTTTATATTGATATGTACTGTTTAAAACAGACTGTGTGCATGTCATGAGTCGACTCATGAACAGTGACGAACCGACTCCTAAAGTCTTACACAGTTATCATTTGTTTCTGACGAGTCGACTCATAACATCATGAGTCGACCCATCAGGTTGAGTCGACTCATGCCTGTCATAAGTCAACTCATGAAGTGTGCTGAAAAATGTGTTTTGTTTCTGCTAAGTCGACCCATGACTTCATGAGTCGACCCATGCATGATGAGTCGACTCATGAATTTTATGAGTCGACCCATAAGTTATTTTTTAGCCTGTAACGGCTAGTTATAAGTCGACTCATGAACAGTGACGAGTCGACCCATAACACTGTAACGGCTATATTTGTACAGAATCAGATTTCTGATTCTTAGGCTTTTTGGTCTTTTTGTTTGGGGTTTTTTGCTGAGGTTTTGGGAGGCTATAAATACCCTATTGATCTCAGTTCTCAAACTTATCCAAGAAGTTTTTAAACAAAAGTTTAATAAGGGTTTAAGCTTGTTTAGTTTGTTTTAAGTTTGGGGTTTTACAAAGAGGAGCTTACATCAGTTGTTGAAGAGTTCATCTTTAATATTTCATCATCCTCTCTTTGTGTTTATAGAGAAGTTTCCTTAACTCTATTTCCTAGCATATTTACTATTGTATTTCATATCAATCTTATTGCTAGTTCTTATTGAGTTAAGTTTTATTTATTCTCATTGTTACACACACCCACATGAGCTTATCATATTTTCATACATAGTATATTTGTGTTGGTGAGAGTTGTAACAATTGAGTGTGAGCTTTCATTGTATTCTCATCTATTGTAGAGAACAAAATTATTGTTTGTTACATTATGAGATTGTAAAGTTTTTGGTGAGCTAGAAAACCGAGTGTGAGGAGTGAACGTTGATCGGTGAGCGTTGAAAACCGACATTGTGAGTATGAGTGTTACGTTGATCGGTGAGCGTTGAAAACCGACATTGTGAGGTGTAAACGTTATTCGGGTGTACGTAGAAAACCTGGGTGTGACAGTGGATTTCTCCTCGGTTGTGGGGAGTGGAGACGTAGGACGGAAGGTCCGAACTCCGTGATCATATAGTGTGTTTGAGTTTTACCTTAGCGCATTATTTGTGCTCATTGCTTATCTCATTCTATTCGCCATTGTCTATTACTCATTGCTTATTTCATCCACTATCTTGTTTATATTGATTTGTGTTTCTATTACCCCTTAGTTTGTTTACCCTTGTGTATATCACTTGTCCTAGCTCACATATCTTGTTGTATCTTATACTTGCTAGGATAATTTGTTAATTAGTTTTAATTAACATTTAAATCGGATTAGATTAGCATAAGACCCTAATCACCCCCCTCTAGGGTCTAACAGATTTAATCATGAAGAATTTTGGTGGACTCACCGTCGGTTGATTTGATTAGTGAGGGATTTTATGGTGGAGGACTATGAATCATCAAGAACTCTACAATTAGACCGCGGGAGTCTCGTGAGGAGATACTGGCCCGATGAGGTCATTGAATCTTATCTCAACAAAAAAGTACTTGGAAAGTCACAGTAATAGTTAGCGGAATTGATCCCGACAATTGAAGCCAACCATGAATCGGATGAAGGAAAAGCAAATGGGATATGCTTCATCTTGGAAAGATTTCAAAGTTTCGTGAAGTAAGATTGACTTAATGAAGTCACTGAATCTCATCTCAACAAAAAAATGCTCCAAAAATCACAATAGGAGGATCATTTTGGACATGATAAAATTACCACAGCGGGAAGTTCTTGCTCATGATTAAGAGTGAATTACTCGTATGATTGGTTTTCACCTTGAATGATCAATTGGTTTTGGGTTATCCTTAAAAAAATACCATACATAGCATTCTTCAAGAACTTCCCATTAAATAAGTTATCCTAAACGTATTATGGATAGTACCTTTTTAGGAACTTTACATTAATCCGCATCATGAGCTTATCACTGTTTTGGGTGATCAAGCGATATGCACCGTTCAAGTAAACAGTTTCTACTGTGAATAGTCCTTCCAATTTGGGTTGGAATTTTCTTTTCTTCTTATAACTAAGAATCATTGGTCGCCGAACGGTAAGAAACAGGTCTCCTTCCTTGAATCTTCATTGTCGAACTCTTTTATCAAAAGCCGGAGAAATTCTGGCTTAATAGAACTCAATTTGTTATTGAGTCTCCAAGCGCTTTTCATCTAACATCTCCAACTCTTCGAGGTGTTTTTGATATTGTTCTTCTATCGTCATTCCTATTGCAAGAGCGATACAGAGAGAGGGAATTTGTATTTTCAAAGGAATGGCAGCTTCACATCCATACACTAAGGAATATGGAGTTGCTCCGGTTGGCGTGCGGATGGTGGTGCGATAAGCCCACAGAGCTTCACCAAGTTTTTCATCCTAGTCTCGCTTGTTGACTCTTACGAGTTTTGATAAAATCTTGATAATTGTTTTATTAAAGGCTTTAGTTAATTCGTTAGATGTGGGATTATATATCGTTGATGAAACGTCTTAAATTCCAAATTTACTACAATATTTAATGAACACGTTGCTAATGAATTGAGGGCCATCGTCATGCACTATTCATCTCAGGACACCATATCAGTATATGATATGGTGTTTAATGAATTTGACGACATCGCTCGTCTTTACTTCTTTAGGTGGAATAACTTTGACCCATTTTGAGAAGTAATCTATGGTCACCAGAATGAAACAATCATCTTTGGTTGAAGGTGGGAAAATAGGACTAACAATATCCATTCCCTATGTCTCAAATGACCATGATGTAGCTGATGGATGTAAATGCTTTGGGGGTTGGTGCATATAATTCGCGTAAATTTGGCATGCATGGCATCTTCGGGTGTAATCAACCACGTCTTTAACCATGGTAGGCCAATAATAGCCCTCGATCATAAAGCTTAGGACCGGGTTGGTGTGCACTACATATCCCATTATGTGCCTCTTTAAGAGCTTCTTCCGCTTCCTTAATAGATAGACAACGGAGTAATAGACCGTCATATGAATGATGATACAATATTTGTGTCACAACGTTATAATAAAATCTTGGTGCCTTTTACCGGACTGAATCCCTTTCTTTTACATCTTCTGGCAAAATATCGTGTAGGACGTAATCGATAATAGAGAAACACCAGTCTCAAGCTTCAAGTATGATTCTCATTGAGTGTGCCTCTTTATCGTAAATTTGTTCGATAAGCTGGTGAGTTCTCACCATGACCAATTATTCTTCCTCGAGAGGTTGTGCCAAAGATACGGCTAATGCCGCCAGTGCATCTGCATATACATTCTAGAGACATAGAATGTACTCGATGAAGAATTCTTCAAAGGAGTTTGCCATTTCAATAGCCGCCTGGTGGTACGAAATCAGATCTTGGTTTCTAAACTCATACTCTCCTTGGATCTGATTAACTATCAGCTGAGAATCACCAAAAGCTTTAAGGTATTCGACTTCCAGCTCTTTAGAAAAATTAAATCCAATTAGTAGTGCATTGTAGTCAGCTACATTATTGGAGCATGGTTCAGTCAATGAATAAACTTGAGGCATAATGTGTTTTCTAGGGGAAACTAGGACAACTCCAACTCCTAAGAAAATCTTAGAACATCTGGGAGCACTTGCCACATTGGTTGCTTGGGAAGCGTCATCAAAGTATAATTGCCACACTTACGGATGCGACGTGGTGTTAACTTCATGAGTTTCATCCAAAAAATCCTCATACAATTCAGCTATATCTTTTATAGGACTAATCGCCAAGAAATCACAAATTGCTTATCCTTTAACCGACTTCTGTTGTTTAAAGTGCAAGTCATATTAGGATAAGAGTAGAGCCCACCTAGCTAAACACCAATTCATGGAAGTTGGTTGTGTCGTGAACACTTGAATTGGGTTTATGTTAGAGATTCCATAAATTGTCCGCCCAACTAAGTAATGCCACATCTTCTGAATTGCGACATTCTTTCTCAATCATCGGATATCGAGATTCGGCGCCCACTAATGTACAACTTAGATTATACATCGATTGCTCGTGATCGTTATCATCATCTTGTGTAAGCAAGGCACTTAATGAGTGGTTCACTTTGACATAAATCAAAAATGATTTATCCGACTTCGGCGCAACAAGAATAGGAGGATTCGCTAGATATGTTTTAATATCATCGAATGCTTTTTAGAAGGCTTCATCCCAAATGAATGACATGCCTTTCTTTATGAGCTTGGAGAATGGCTGACATTTTCTCGAAAGGTTTGATATGAACCGACAAATATAATCCAATCATCCCTGTAATCCTCTGAGTTCCTTGATATTTCTCAGGGGGGGTTGCAATTTGTGTATCACCTTCACTTTATCAGGATAGATGTCGATACCTTTTGTGGTGATGATGAATCAAAAGAAATTGTCGCTAGACATTCCAAGGAATGATTTAGTAGGGTTCATTTTCAGTTGATGACTTCGCATGAGATTCAACATCATCTTCAGGTCATTAATGTGGTCGTTTTTGTTATGGCTCTTAACAACAAAATCATCAACATAGCATTCGACAGTCTTCCGAGATGTTCCTAAAAAATCTTCATCATCGCTCGTTGGTATGTAATTTCGGTGTTCTTTAGGCCAAAAGGCATAACTGTATAGCAAAAAGGACCAAGAGGTGTCCTGAACGTAGTATGCTTTTCATCATCCAGATGTATCTTAATTTGATTGTATCCTAAGAATCCATCCATAAATGACATTCTCTCGAATCCACTTGTGTTGTCGATGATGACATCTGTAATCGGTAGAGGGAAAGTGTCTTTAGGACAAGCAGTATTCATATCCCTGAAGTCAATACAGATCTGATTTTTCCATTTTTTTGAGGATTAGAATAATATTTGCTAGCCAATCAGGGTGTTGTTCTTCCCTAAAGAAGCCAGAGTTGATCAGTTTTTTGATTTCTGCCTCTATCGTCTCCATAATTTACGTACGAAATCGTCTTAGCTGTTGTTTGACAGGTTTAACATCCGGTTGATGTTAAGACTGTGCATTACCCATTTGGGTCAAGTCTCGGCATAACTTCATAATTCCAAGCGAAAACGTCGATATATTCTCTAATAAGGGCGATCAACTCTTCCTTCTCATCTAATGGAACACTATCGCTGATGAATATGGGTTTCAGATTAACTTCGTCACCTATATTATCCTGGACTACTTTATCTATCGTAGGAGGTTCCCTCTGTTCAAATCAATCACCATATCAAATGTTCATGTAATGTATACAAGGATCTTCCCAAGTAGGCAATTGATCATCTTCTTTTGTTGTAGAAGGATCGATCGTAGCCATGTTCGACATTAAGCCTTTGAACATTTCTCCAAGGCTAATGTCAGAATCCAAACCTGAGGAATCGGATGAGCACCCGTCTTTATTCACTACTTGGTCAGTGACATGCCAGTAACATTTGTCATCAGATGATGAGACATAACCTAATTCTTTTCTATGGCTATAATAATTATCAGGTTTTTCTTTTGGAACATAAGCTGCTTTAACTGGAATCTGAGGACCTTGATCGAAATGAAGTCCCTCCCCAAGTGCGAGGTTATATCCCCATTTCTTCATGTAGTCACACGTTTGCGGATTGTAACTGAACAAATTCAGATTAGGTTTTTCATCATCGCTGTCAATTCTCGAGAAATGGATCTAGCGGTGGGATATTTCTCCATTTCTATAGATAACCTCCTTTTCACTCTCTGCCTTGGCAGGAATGACAAGGGTTGTTCTAAACGAGTCTTGGACATACTTCTTCTCCATGCAAGACGATCGAAGCGGCATATGTATATCGGGATTGTCATATAGTTCCTGCATTACATTATCGAGACAATACGAGTACTCTAAATCATTATTTTTTATTTCATCGACAAGTTGTCAGTTACAACTTTCATCTGATGATTCACTACTGTCAAGATCGATTACAAGAGGTTCAATGTTATTTAATACAAGATCTTCGTCATAGTTGAGCCCGGCTTTGGTATCAACTTCTTCTCCACTATCTATACCATAGGCCGATAGTTCGGTATCGAATTATGCACTATAAAAAAGGAGTCGGTAAAGTAATTTTCTAACCCCTTAAGTGGTTGCTTATTCACGACCATTGTCTTGACCTCATTGTTAGTGTCAATGTATTTCAGACACTGATGGAGGGTAGAAGGAACTATAACATTACCGTGAATCCAAGGGCGACCCAACAGCAAATTATAAAAAGTCTCTGCATCAATCATATAACAAGTGACTTCAGACTTTAGATCTCCCAGTTGACACTTCACTCGGATTTTTCCTAATGGCCTGGATCCACTGTTATTGAATCTGTAGATAACGGTTCCTATGGAGGCTAATTTACTAGCGGGAATTCTAAGGTGGTACATCAACCGAAGTGGCATGATACTAACAGCGGAACCCGGATCGACTTAGACCCAGTTAACAATATTGGAGTAAATATATCCGGTAAAATACAAAGACTTATCATGCTTTGAATTCTTCACTTGCATGTCCTCTTTGGTAAAGGCAATGCAAGGAAATTTTGTGGCCGCTAAGTTACAGTGTTGAACTGATGACTCCGGCTCTTTAGGGACTAGCTTGATCTGAGTAAGAAACACATCAGAATCGGCCAAAACTTCTTATAAAGCGTCCATGGTGACTTTTGAAAAGCGCAGCGACTCATATAGAGTGATCCTCACTGGGATATTGGCTAACGGAGTCATGACATCAAAGCGGTACGAGGCATCTGAACTTTCTGGTTTATCTCTTCCAATCGGTCGATTGAAATGAGACTGCTTTGAAACTTGAGCTTCTTTGTGCTAGGGTTCCTTCTATTTCTGTTTAGCCAACTGTTGAGGTTTCTCAGCAGGTATAGGGGGAGTTACAACCACCCCTAACTCGGCTAATGTTTTAAAATGTATGGTCTTTACCACCCCCTACTCAGCTAATTGCTTGGACACACTTGGATAGTTGAAGAGGTATTCATTACCACTTCTGGTAGCAAAGGCTTCATGTTCTTATTCAAAAAGCGGTAAAGTTGGGATTTCTTCATCATTCTCTTTAGGAATTGCCCAAGCTCCGTAAGAGGACTTTTCTTTCCTTTACCCTTCAACTTCTTCTTGGATGAGGATCTCGTCCATTGTTCATCTTCAAGCAAATCGCGATGGACCTAGAGGATTTTGCCATTTGGAGCTGTATGTGGTACAAGTCCCTTTTAGCATTATCCGTGAGGGTCATCGTTAACAATTTGCATTTTTACCTTTGACACAGGTTCTGGTCGGGACCATGACAAAGGGACGGAGCCGAAGCATATAGATATTACATTTGAGCCTACTTTCTTTTCTTTCAGCTTCTCAGTTACAATACCAACATCGATCAAGGTTTGAATTTTGTCTTTTAAGGCATAACATGCCTTGGTAGGATGAGGGACCCTTTTGTTATATGCACTGTATTTCGGGTCTGCAATCTTCTTATCCTCGTCCTGATTTGTAGCAGGTGGAAGTTTGATCTTATTATTGTCCAAAAGATATTTAAAGATAATCATACTTCATCGTCCTTGAAAGAATATTCTTTCAGAAATCTAGGTTCTGAATTCTTGGGTTGCCTTGGAGGCTGCTTGTTTGGTGTGGCAGGTGGAAAGGTGAAAGTTGCGATTATTATTGTTGCGGTTGTTGTGACGTCTGGTGAGCATCAACGGCAGTCGCGGGTGCCTTTCCTCTACCTCGAGGATTAAATTTTTTTTTTGAGGGTTAACTGGTGGTTGACCCCTCTCAAGCTTCTTTCTCTTACGAAAACATTCAGCCAACTTGCCCCGCACTTTTAATTATTTCCAAGTCTGGGAAGGCACAACTCCCATGACATCTAGGACATCCAAAGAAATATTGTTGTGGCATGTCTTGAGGGTTAACTAGTGGTTGGCTCTTAATTGTAGTCGTGAAATTTTTTGAGAAATACCCCTGCCGACCCTTCCTCCTAGAGAGAAATTAGGATCAAAATTGATGGCACGTTGTCTTCCTCTTTATGCCATATTGATTGTGACTTAAGGGAGTTTATCCTCTTGATCAGCAGGCTTATTCTTGAGAAAACATCTTGGGTTGGGCTTTGAGGTTTCGGTGGAAAATCTCTGGAATACAGAAACTCTTGGTGGTATGGCTTTATTCAGACAACACTGCTTTATAGGATTTGATCTAATCACACTTAAATATTAGAGGAGGGGTGAATAGTGTTTCTTTAAAAATTTATGCAAAGATGATTATAATTTGCAAAGAAGATAGAATAATACGAAAAATCACAATCATAAACACAGAATTTTATACTGGTTCCACCTCCCAGGTGTACATCCAGTTCCTAAGTAAATCCCACTTGAGAGTTCCACTATGATTTTGAAAAACTTACAAAATCAAACAGCAAACCTGACCAATTTGTAAGTCCCTGCAAATTTGCACACAATCTCTTCACCAAAAGATTACACCTCTCACACCCGTGAGAACCATTGTCTTGTTACAACTTGATTCCTATAAGTATTGAGTGTATTATGATGTGTAGTAGTGGCTTAGCAACATTTTGAATCTTTGAAAATAACCTAATTTAATTGTATATTGAATGAAGATCAAAGGCTAACTCAGTGAATGCTTTTTCTCAACACTTAGTGAAAATCTAAGAATTTTCACTCTTGGAAAATGCACAAAACTTAAATGTTATAGATAGGAATGAGTGAGTCAATTTTTTAAACTTATAACCTATTTATAGCCCTTGACATGACAATTTTGTAAACCCTAAAAATGTGCACATAACGGCTATAAACAATTACTTTTTTAAAAACTAAAATGTCAGAAAACTGTTATAGTAGTCGACTAATAGTCGTTGTAGTCGACTAATAGTCGTTGTAGTCGACTACTCTGAGTTCAAACAACTTCAATAAACTCAGGATTTTTCTTAGTAGTCAACTACTATAGTCTTTAGTCAACTACTCTGTAAAGCAAAAAATCTAGAATTCAAAATTCGAAGCTGAGTAGTCGATTGTACTGTGTAGTAGTTGACTATGTTGTAAACAACAGAAAGTTAGAATTCTAAATTGACTTTTAGTAGTCGACTATATAGTCTAGTAGTCGACTACACTATAACTTTACAAAAACTAAGATTTTGCCTAAGTGCTTAGTAGTCGACTATAAAAAGTCATTAATCGACTAGACTGTAATTTGATAGAAACTTATATTTTTGATCTGAACTTCAGTAGTTGACTACTAGTAGTCATTGGTCGACTACCAAGTGGTGAAAACTAATATAAATAAGATATTTTTATACTTATTAATAAGTTATAAATTCTAATGGTTAACATAGGGGGTTTCTATTGTTAACCAACACCCTAAGCATGTGTTAGTGTGTTCTAATCACTATGTGTGTGTATGTTTGAACGATCAAGACTTGTACAAAATTTCTAAGTAAAGAAAATATAAAATGTACATTGATGTATAAGCTCTCCATATTCTTTACTTTATGATGCCTTGAACTCATTTTGCACTTATTCATATTTGATGTTGAAAGCTGCAATGATATGTTAGTGCACAATAATATTCATAGTGATATACATAATGAATAAATTGTTATCATCAAAATTATATCTTGGGGACATGATATCCAATATTCTTCCCCTTTTTGATGATGACAAATAATTTATGCATATGTAAGTATATTCTAAAATAATTAAACATTTATAAACAAATATACTTACTCCCCTCTGCATAAAAGCATATTAGAGTCTACAATTCATATATATAGCATAACTAATTCCACATTCCCCCCCTTTGTCATTAACAAAAAGAAATAAAACATCTTATGCTAAACATGCCACAATTTCTTCGTCATGAGCCAATACTACAAAAATGTCTTCCAGATTGTGAACATAGTCCATTACTTCACCCATCCATAAGGATAGGCAAAGACTGGCCATAAATATCAAAAGTTTAACAATTTCTATCTTCACAATCTGTTTTTAAGATAAGTAGCTCATGAACAAAATATAGTATATAAACATACCAATCATGATAAAAAGAAACACGAACTCATACATAGTTTTAAACACATAAACATAAACATCGTAGCAGAATAAATAAGTCTAAGCAAACATCAACACATAGTTTTGGACATAATTTAAACACACAAATTAACTAAGTACTTAATTGTTTTTGACATAACAGACTGAAACTATTCCAAATGATTCATACATAGCCTTCTAACTGGATGGTCCTGTTGGAGGTTGATTCCCTTAGAAGTAGGCACTGAGCTTCATGTCCAAGATATCAATCTTCATATTCATTGTGTCAAACTTCATCTCCAGGATATCAAAGTTGTTTGTTAATGCTTCTTGACTCTTCAGCATAAACACATTTTGATCATACAAAGCCTTTTGTCCTGATTATAAATCAAGTATTCTAGCAAACAATATATTATATTATGCCTCAGAGAAGCAAGAAGGTTCATGCATTGATGGTGGAATGTGACTAGTAGAGGGTCTAGCTTCATCAGTAGCTTGTGGTATATCTTGGGGGTGTTGTTCTGGTTGAGGTTGAGGTTCATCTTGGTGAATTTCAAAATTGGTTAGTTTCACCCGATTTAAAGCATTGAAGTCAAAAAGATCGATGAAATGAATCTTAGAAGTTTTAGTTTCTAATTCAACATCACATGCCTCAAATATTCTCGTAAGAAAATCTCCAAATGGAAGAGATCCTTTAGGAACAACTAAAAGATTTTCATAGAACACCTCAGCCTACTTTACTTTTATGTTAGCCATAATTGCATAAAGGGCTTTTGCAAGGTCAAGAGATATAAAATGAAAGCTTCCAATTTTTAGAAAAAGGTTGTAGGCAAGAAGTTGAGCTATAAACCTAGGGATAGGCCTAAGTTTATTTAAATTATTGAGAGGTTTACCATAACCAGGAAGAAAAATATGATTAGCAAGCAAATTTTTATCATTCATTCTAATAGATAAAAGACTAACACCTTGAAAAGCAATATTAAAAGCTCTACCTAATTTCTTAGGGGTCATATTAATTTCAATTCCCTTTACAAGAGTGTTAAGAACATTCGAGTGACGATTGATTTCGTATCTAGAGATATTAACATAAAATAGTTGAACAAACAATGGATAGTATAGTTTTCTATTTTTTGAGGAAAAGAGATCTAATAATCCAACATTTTTAAAGTAATCACTAAAATTATGAGTGATGAAATCATCAAATTTATAAAATCTACTGGGTATAATTTCGAAAGATTGAAATTCTTTAAATTGGACAAGCAAAGAGGGGTCTTTAAGATAAATTGAATAATCTTCAACTACATTTGATGGTCCAGATCTACGCCTCTTTGATTTTAACATGATTCAATATCGAAATTGAAAATGGAATAGAGAAAGAGTGCTTACCAAACTGTTAAAATCCTAGAAATAGTCGGCTAATTGAAGCTATAGTCGACTACTGAGACTGGAAAACTCAAAGTAGACAAGAGATTTGATAAAAATTATAAGAAACAATGAGAAAGAAAGGATGCCCTAACCTTTGGAATCGGATGACCTAAGGAAGATGAGTGTTTCTGCGGTTTTTAGGGGTGAAAAACATGAGTGATGGAAGGAGTTAGGGTAGTTTCTTTTAGTTAAAAATGAAGATCATGAGTTAGGGTAGATTAGATCAAAAAATCAAATGAAAGGTTGAGATTTGATCAAAGTAAAATATGATGGAAGGTCATGATCTATCAAGTTAAAAATAATGGTTGAGATCAAATTTATTTAAGTTTAATGGGTATTGGGTTTTGGATTTGGTGGGTAAAGATCCAATATGTTAAAAAACTGTAAAAAGTAAAATTGCCAATTTAAGTAGTCGATACTATAATGTAGTCGACTACACTGCAGTTGACAGAGTTATGTAAATTCGTGTTGAACTCATATTAGTCGACTACTCTTCTTATTAGTCGACTACTATGGAAAATGACAGAATATTATATATGCAATGTTTGTGCATGTAGTCGACTACTAACTTGATTAGTCGACTATTAAGGCTGAATATGCATATGTATTAATTTTAAAACTTAGTTTAAATCTTCCAAAGAATATATATGTAATTCTCTTCTTAATTTAATATATATTTCTTCTTTTAATGGTTCTGTTAATATATCAATAATTTGTTTATCAGTTGAAATAAAATCTATTGAAATAACACTTTTTAGTACATTATCACGTAAAAAATAATGTCTTATGTCAATATGTTTTGTACGTGAATATTGAATAGGATTTTTAGATAAATTAATGGCACTAGTATTGTCACACATTATTGATGATGTTGGACAAACTATACCATAATCAGATAATGTTTGTTTCATCCATAAAACTTGAGCACATGCAAGACTAGCAGCAATATATTCTGCTTCAGTAGTTGATAATGATACTGAATTTTGCTTTTTACTATACCAAGACAAGTGAATGTCCAAGGAAATAACATATACCATTTGTACTTTTTCTATCGGATTTACATCCAGCAAAATCAGCATCACTATATGATAATAAGTCAAATGTGCTATTCTTAGGATAAAATAAACCATAATCTGTAGTGTTTTTAAGATATCTAAAAATTATTTTCACTGCTTTAAGATGAGATTCTTTAGGATTAGATTGAAATCTAGCACATAAACATACACTAAAGATAATATTAGGTCTACTTGCTGTAATGTAAAGAAGTGATCCAATCATACCTCGGTATAGCTTTTAATCAACATTCTTGCCATTTTCATCTTTGTCAAATGATGTAGCTATACTCATTGGTGTTGGTTTGCTTGTTGTATTTTCTATTCCAAAGCATTTGAGTACTTTTTTAGCATACTCGCTTTGGTTGATGAAAATTCCTTCCATTAATTATTTAATTTGTAGTCCAAAGAAGAAATTAAGTTCACCCATATGACTCATTTCAAATTCATCCTGAATGGTCTTGGCAAACTCTTGACAAAGATCATCGTTAGTAGAACCAAATATTATATCATCTACATATAATTGAATTAATAGTATACCTTTATTTATTTTCTTTATAAAAAGTGTAGAATCAACTTTTCCAATTTCAAAACCGAAAGTTAAAAGAAAAATCTTTAATCTATCATACCAAGCACGGGGTGCTTGTTTTAGACCATATAATACTTTCTTAAGTTTGAAAACATGGTTTGGAAAACTTTTATTTTCAAAACCTAGAGGTTATTCTACAAAAACTTCTTCTTTAATACAACCATTTAAAAATACACTTTTAACATCCATTAGATATAATTTAAAATTCATAAAACATACAAATACAAGTAAAATTCTTATGGATTCTAAACGAGCAACTGGTGCATAGGTATCATCACAATCAATACCTTCTTCTTGATTATATCCTTGTGCAACCAATCTGGTTTTGTTTCTAACAACTTATCCAGATTCATCTAATTTATTTCTAAATATCCATTTGGTTCTAAAAATGTACTTATCTTGTGGTCTTGGTATAATATACCAAATATTATTTCTTGTAAATTTTTTTAGTTCATCTTGCATAGCAATTTCCAAAAATCATCAAGTAAAGCTTCTTTTATATTTTTAGGTTCAATAATAGAAATAAAAACATCATGAGCAATCAAATTAAAATGAGATCTAGTAGTGACTTTATCAGAAATATTACCAATAACCAAATCATGTGGATGGTTTCTAACTTCTACAAAATCCTTTGATAAATCATTTCATAAATTATAATCTTTTGAAATATCTAGCATTGGAGTATCATGAATAGAATCAACTAAATTATCATCATTATTTAAAACAATAGATGTTTTAGTAAAACTCTCATCAAAAGAAACATGCATAGATTCTTAAATGACTAAGCTTCTTTTGTTATATATTCTATAGGCTTTGCTATGGTTAGAATATCTAACAAAGATTCCTTCGTCAGATTTAGAATCAAATTTGTCCAAGTTATCTTTTGTGTTTAAAATAAAACATTTGCAACTAAAAACTTTAAAATAAGAAACTTTAGGACTTCTATCATAAAACAACTCAAAAGGTTTTTTTTTAAATAGGTCTTAATAATATTCTGTTTAGAATATAACATGCTATAGAGATAGCTTCCGCCCAAAAGTACTTTGGTAGGTTACTATCACACAACATGGTTCTAGCATATTCTTGTAAAGTTCTATTCTTTCTTTCTACAACTCTATTTTGTAGAGCCATTCGAGGAAAAGAAAAAGTATGAGAAATACCATTTTTATCACAAAAATTTACAAAAAGTTTATTCTCAAATTCTCCTCCATGATCATTACGTATAGTAATAATAGAAAGAGACTTTTGTTTTTTAATCCTTTTGGAAAATATAGAAAACTTATTAAGTATATTATTTTTATATTTAAGAAAAAGTACTCATGTAAATCTTAAAAATCATCAACAAATACAAATGCATATCTGCTTCCATTTAATGATGCTACTCTAGATGGATCAAAAAGATCAATATGAATCAATTCTAGTGGTTTACTTCTAGAAATTACATCTTTAGATTTGAAAGATTATTTATATATTTTTTTCTTGTTGACATGCATCACAAAAATTATCTTTATAAGAAAGCTTAGGTAAACCTTTAACAGAATCATTTTTAGAAAGTTTAGAAATATATTTAAAGTAAACATGACCAAAACGTTTATGCCATAAAATAGAATCATTAGAAGATGCAAGAAGACAATGTTCATTAGAAATATTCTTCATAGATAAAACATATATATTATTTTTTCTATGCCCTTTATATAACATAGTAAGCATATCAATATCATAAATTAAGTAAGATTCTTTTTCAAAAACAATTTTAAAACTTTTATCACAAAGTTGACTTATACTAAGCAAATTATGTTTAAGACCATCAACTAATAAAACATTATCAATAATAGATTTATTTGGATTACCGACAATTCCAATACCGATGACCTTCCCTTTGTTGTTATCTTCAAAAGTGATGGTACCACCATCCTTATTTAGACAAGATGACAACAATTGTATATTACTGGTTATATGTTTAGAGCAACCGCTATCCAAAAGCTATCTATTTTTCTTAGGTACCCGAAATGATAAATATTTACAATTTTGGTACCCATGCTATATTGGGTCCATAAAATTATCCTTTAGGAAACCAAACCCATGAAGAGTTTAATTTGTTTAAATAGTTATTTCATAAACAAATATATTTAATAAAGGCAGAAATATAAGACTTTTTCTTTAACGAAGTTAATTCTTTAGGTACCCAAATAGATAAGTATTTTGATTTCTTTTCACATAAAACATTATCTTTAACATTATGTTCATGCAATTTAGAAGTTGGTTTTACAAAAATGGTTTTCTTAGAAATATTTTTGTTAACATGAAAACCCAAACCTTTTGTCTTTTGAGATTCTTTTTTATATGAAAGTAAATTATTAAGATTTTCTTTACCTTTATTGAATTTACTAACATTCAAACATATATCATCATATTTTAATTTAATAGAAGAAATATCTTTAACTAAAGCATTAATATGAATTTTTAAATTATTGCATTGTAATTTTAGATAAACATTCTCATTAGTCAAAACATGATTTTCTTTAAGAAAGCATTTATTTTCCTTTTTCAATTCAATTACTTGAGAATTAGAAATAGTAGAAGAATTAAAATCAGAAATTTCTTCAAGTAATCTTTTACTTTCACCTTTAAAAAAATTATGTTAAGCCTTTAATCTCAAAAATGTTTTATATCATTCATTGAAAGCATCTAAAAGCTCTTTATTGTCACTTACTTCATCTTATGCTATAAAACACATATGGACGCTTTCCTTTTCTTCGATTTCTTCATTCGAAGACGAATCATAACTATCATCCCATGTAGCCGCCTAAGCCTTTTTTTCTTGTTCCTTTGAATATTGTTAAAATTGTTAAAATAATTTGATTTTTTCTTATTATTCAATAATGGATAATCTTTCTTCATATGTCCTGGTTTGTTGCATTTGAAACAAAGTAAGATATTTGAATTTGAATTTTTTGATTTGAACTTACCTTGTTTTAGGAACTTTCGAAACTTGCATACAAACATGCTCATTTCTTCATCATCATCCGAATCTTCTTTATTGGAAGTAGTATTGAATGCAAATACTTTCTTGTTCTTTATTTCATCCTCATTCTTTCTATCTTTAATTTGAACTTCATAAGCCACGAGGTTACCAATTAAATTTTCTACCGTAAGAGTTGATAAGTCATTTGCTTCTTCTATTGCGGTAACTTTCTTTTCTCATTGTAGAGTAAGTGAACGAAGTATCTTTTGCACCATCTCCGCTTGAGTGTATACTTTTCCAAGACCGATGATATCGGTAAACCTTGTAAACATCTCTCTAATGGTCTCGTTTTCCTTCATTCTAAACAATTCAAATTTGTGTACAAAAATAAAAATTTTAGATTCTTTAACCTTACTTGTGCCTTCATGAATTACCTCGAGTGTGTGCCAAATGTCATATGCAGATGTGGCCATTGACACCCTGTTGAACTCATTCTTGTCAAAAGCACAGAACAAGGCGTTAATTGCTTTAGAATCCAAATTTATAGTATTCCTTTGAGATGTAGTCCAATCCATGAAGGGAGTAGTTGACTTCTCGTATTTTTTTTCCATAATGTTCCAAAGTTTGTAGTCAATTTATCGGAGATAGATTTTCATCTGACACTTCTAATAATTATAATTTAGCCCATCAAACATTAGTGGACGATTTGTAGAATGTCATTCCTTAAATTTTGAGATTGAATTACAAGTTGATGTCATTTCTTCAACCTTTCTCTTATACCAAATATAGGATCTGATCTAATCACACTTAAACACTAGAGGGGGGAGGGGTGAATAGTGTTTTTTTAAAAATTCATGCAAAGAAGATTATAATTTGTGAAGAAGATAGAATAATCATAGAAAATCACAATCACAAACACAGAATTTATACTGGTTCCACCTCTTAGGTGTACATCCAGTCCCCAAGAAAATCTCATTTGAGAGTTCCACTATGATTTTAAAAAACATACAAAATCAAATAGCAAATCTGACCAATTTGCAAGTCCCTACAAATTGCACACAATCTCTTCACTAAGAGATTATACCTCTCAAACCCGTGAGAATACTTATATTATTACAACTTGATTCGTATAAGCCTTGAGTATATTGTGATGTGTAGCAGTAGCTTAGGAACGTTTTGAATCTCTAAAAATTACCTAATTTAATTGTATATTGAATGAAGATCAAAGGCTAACTCAGAGAATGCTTTTTCTCAACACTTAGTGAAAATTTAGAAATTTTTACTCTTGAAAAATGTATAAAACTTAAATCTTATAGATAGAAATGAGTGAGTCAATTTTCTGACCTTGTAACCTATTTATATTTCTTGAAAAGATAATTTTCAAACTCTAAAAATGTACAGATAACGGCTATAAACAGTCACTTTTTTAAAAACTGAAATATCAGAAAACTGTTATAGTAGTCGACTAATAGTCGTCGTAGTCAACTTCTCTGAGTTAAAACAACTTCAATAAACTCAGGATTTTTCTTAGTAGTCAACTACTCTGTAAAATAGAAAATCTAGAATTCAAAATTCGAAGCTGAGTAGTTGACTATACTGTGTAGTAGTTGACTACACTGTAAACAATAGAAAGTTAGAATTCTAAATTGACTTTTAGTAGTCGACTATATAGTCTAGTAGTCGACTACAATATAACTTTAAAAAAACTAAGATTTTGCCTAAGTGCTTATTAGTCGACTATAAAAAGTTATTAGTCGACTAGACTATAATTTGACAGAAACTTATATTTTTGATCTAAACTTCAGTAGTCGACTACCAGTAGTCATTAGTCGACTACTAAGTGCTTAAAACTAATATGAATAAGATATTTTTATACTTATTGATAAGTTATAAATTATAATGGTTAACATAGGGGATTTTTATTATTAACAAACACACTAAGCATGTGTTAGTATGTTCTAATCACTATGTGACTGCATGTGTGAGTGATCAAGGCTTGTATAAAATTTCTAAGTAAAGAAAATGTAAAATGTACATTGATGTATAAGTTCTTCATCTTCTTTACTTTATGATGCCTTGAACTCATTTACACTTGTTCATATTTGATGTTGAAAGCTGCAATGATATGTTAGTGTGCAATAATATTCATAGTGATATACATAATGAATAAATTATTATCATCAAAATTATATCTTGGGGACATGATATCCAACATGCTTTGATAAGCCTCTCACATACAGAATGAGGGCTTGTTTCTCGAATAGTCCTCTTTTGTGATTTGTTCTTACCCTTAGTTTGATAGTACAACTCATCGACATGATGACCAGAGTAACCTATCTTCTATTGTTATGATTGGACCTTGTTGACATACTCAGGATGACTTATTGTCGCCTTTGAACGATCCACTATTACATCAAGAGTCAGACATTTAGAACCACCCCCTTATGAGTGGAGTCCTAACGGGCTCCTAAGTTTCAACACAAATCTCCAAGAGAGATGAAATTGAAGCCTTCCTATCTTGGGATTCCTTTGACTTGATGGGATGATGTTTACGACCCCCAGTGTAAGAAGTCAATTGGGATTTATTCACCGAACCCAATCATTCTTTGACTAGAGCTTTGCCTTTATCTTCATGTAAAGGACCAAGGCAATTTGCTATTGGGATTTTAACCTTTGATAGGTCAAGGTTGACCTAAGGATTCACTGGTGGCGTAGCAGATGTGGTTGCAGTAGATGGACAAGGAACAGATGTCGACAGAGTTGAAGGAGAGGCCTTGGAAGATCCTCTTTGGTCGAAACACTTACATGTGTCTCGGATATGACTGCTTTGGCCGAGACACTTGTGTGTGTCTCGGATATGGCCTCTTTGTCCGAGACAACTATTAGTGTCTCGGATAAAGCTCCTTTGGCCAAGACACTTTCAAATGTCTCTGTTGAAAGATGCATCCCGCATATCTAATTTTGCATAAGTTCAGGTTTGGGAATCCAAACTTGGCTGGTTCATGGTGATTCTTTAGACTCCATTTCCTTCTTTCCTTTTTATCTTTGTTGTAGGAGAGCACGGGCGCGAGCGGCGTTTGCATGACGCTTTTGTATGCGTTCTTTAAGGTCGAACGGGCCCTTTTGACGAGAGTCTATTCCTCCATCATAAGTTTAGCAGTGTGAGTGGTTTGTCGTTGAGGTGACTGGACCACTTGATGTTTCCTCGACTCTAGGTCCGTGTAGTATTGAACCCCATCGGTTTGTTCCAAGGCCTTAGCCATTTGACGAGCGCGATGCTAAGGTTGTCTCTGATGAGCCATCTTCGTCAGTGCTGTTGGACTTTGATTCAATGACTCCTTAACTGGAGAAATTTCATTATGAGAAAAAGTGTTGCGAGGGGAATCCTCAGCAATAATCAGGTGAGAGTCTTCACTCGTAGCATTCGACGGAGTCGAACACTTGAAAATCTTCTTAGAAGATGAAATCTTCCTGCATTTACGAGGTGAGTAAGACTTTATGATGAGGACGACAGATACTCCTTAAACTTTGCTTGGTCGAATTCGTACTCGACCGTAGATTCAATTAGTATCTTGATCGGCTATAACATGATGGTCTCGGCAGTGAGACCGTTAGCTCCTACTATGGTTGCCAACGTGTTTGCATCAGGAACAAGTTTCATTGCAGAATTCATTATAATTGTTTATCGATTACAACGAATTCAAAAGAGTGAGCTTCATGCTTTGTAAAACTACTCTTTACAACAGAATTAGATTACAAATGCATCTTAGAAACACATGCAGGATCATTTTGAATCGCTGCTTGCATGGGATCTTTGCCTGTGCTGGGGGTGTGTTAGCCCGTGGACCACCGAATCACAGATTTAGATTGAACCGTGAAAGCTTTGGGATTCTTGCTTCGTTTAGAAGTAAGAAAAGAAGTGAATATCTTATCAGTGTAAGATGAACACTCTTCCCAAGATTAAGTCAAAGCTTAGATCTTGAGGAATCAAAGGAACTCCTGAAAGTACTTAAAATTGATGAAAACTCTCTCTCTCTCTCTCTCTCTCTATCTCTCTCTCTTGAGAAGAACGCTCAAATCTCTGCTCTAAAATGCTCCCTCTCCTAGTAATGGTCCTAGGGGGTATTTATAGCCCCTAGAAATTATAACTAAAGTCCATAGTTGAAAAGAAGTCGCGTCGGAGAACTCCTATTTTCGAGACAGATGTAACTATCTCGGAAACATGGTCAGCTTCCCATTTTCGAGACAGCTGCAACTGTCTCAGAAGCATGGTCTTTTTCTAGCCGTTTTGAAACAACTATAATCACATTTCAATGCTATTATTTTGACAGTTATTGATGTAATTTCTGCTTGTAATGTCTTCCCTACGTTCACACATGATCTTTGACCGTTATGGAGCCATGTGGCGTGCACAAATCTCGAGAAAATCGTCATCTAACTCATCTTAGTTTCTGAGATAGTTACAACTGTCTTAGAAACCGTAGGATCCCTTCATGCTTCCGAGACAGTTGCAAGTGTCTCGGAAGCTATAATCTTCCTTGTAGCTTCCAAGACAATTATAACTATCTCAGAAACTATGGGTTCCCTTCGTGCTTTCGAGACAATTATAACTATCTCGGAAACTATGGGTTTCCTTGTGTGATGCGCTTCTTATATATTCTTTAATTGATCTTTAGCTTTGGATGATCTTTTGTAACCCAGATGATGATGTTTATCGCCTTCTCTCTATCTTGAGCTATGTATGATAATCTATAGGTAATTTTTGATGCCTACAGGCACTCTGCTGCTCTATGTCCAAACTTATGGCAGTTATAACAAGCTCACTAAAATCTGTGCTTCTGTTATGCCCTGTGATCCTACTGAGGTCCCTTCTTATGGGGACCCTACTGATGTGAACCATTACCCTGCTGCTGAGTCCTCCTAGTCCTCTAAATGACTTCTTCTCCTTTCCTTTGTCCTCGGGCTATCTTGATTTAGCGTTCCCTTCCTTGCCCTTCTAGAAAATGATTGTCTCTGTCTCCTAAGATTTGGCGACATCGGCCTCCTCTCGCACTGAATGAAATCTTTTGGATATAAGATATCAATGTTAACTCGGGCAAAATCCTATCAGAAACATCTGAGCATGTCGCTCTCCAATCTTCCACATGCCAGTGAACTCAAGAAATCCCATGAATTTGCTCTCATAATCAGCCACCGACATATCTCCCTGCTCTAACTAGGCTAGCTCCAACTCCTTCTCGGCTTTCGCTATTGCCAACACATACTACTCATCAAAGAAGTAGATAAAATCCTCCCAAGTAAGTGTCATCCTCTGCTTCAGAGTAAACTGAAGTTGAAACCAGCCTCCTACATTGCCCTTAAGCCTAAAAGCTGCTAGGCTCTGCTTCTGTACGATGTCCACATTAAGCATATCCAATATATTCCCCACATCTTCTTTCCACTTGTACGCCACAAGTGAATCTGATGTGTCGTGAAACTCTGTTGCCCTCATCTTCTGATACATCTCCACCAAGCCAAGCCAAGTCTCCTACTCAGTAGCCCTACCAACAACTGGTGGTGTGGTGTATCTATCGGTGTTGCTTCTGGTGTTTCTTGTTGAATAGGTATCTCCTGCTGAGACTGATTCGCTATTTGCTCCTCTATCGCCGCTAACTGAGCTACTAATGGTGTTATGAGATCGACCAGATACTGTGGAGCCTATTACGACTTGGGCTCTGCATCAGCTTGCCTAGATCCCTGAGCATGGATACCGTTATGACTACGTCCTCTTCCCGACATCTATAAGTTCAGGAGCAGAGCTTGTTAGGCATAGTAAATGAGATCTCAAGCATAAATAACAAAACAGATAATGCTAGAAAAATCGTATCACATATTATTCATAGCATACTTCATAATTCAAAGCAAGATAGTTATCAAAAATATATATTGAAATTTTCGTGTTATATATATAACATCATCACTCATTCTAAGAATTCCTAACATACTCTATACATGATTCTAAGAAAACTCTATCCTAGCTCCATGACTCAACACAGGAATAATCCTAAGGATTCTAGAACTAGAGCTCTGATGCCAACTGTGATGCCCCTGGTTTCACACAAGGCTGTAGTCCAAGGTGAATACAAGAATATTAAACCTACTATACACCAACACCGTGTAACAACATGTTTCACCATCACAGTTAATATCTCTTAAGTGGAATCAAACAATAGGTGTAGATACAAAACAAGCAAAAGAATATGAAAGTAGTGCAATGAACAAGATAAATATAGAAGATGTATCAAAATAATCATCATCAGGGCCAAATAGAATGAATTAATTCTGAAACTAGAACAAACGTAATTTGTCTTAATACAAAGAGTCAAATGAAATACTACTAAGGCACTCAGCCTTTACAAAATAAAACACAAACTCTAATGTGTAAAAATAAACATCTACTATGGAGCTATGAAATAAACTACTAATATAATATAAAAGATTGAAGCTAATATGCATCTCCATCAACCTGCGATTCTCCGTGCGCCTGACTCATTGCCTAAAATGTGGGAAAACAATGAGTGTTAATGCGCTAGCGAGATCATCTCCACCGTCCCCAGGGAGAAGGGGTAGAAGTGTATAAGAAAATACAAGTTAGTACATATAGATAGAAAATCATCTATCTTGAACTAAGTGGTAATTAGTATTTAGAAACCCACAATACGAGAATTAGTATGTCGAGCAAAATAATCCAAATAAGTAAACCCTCATGTATATACCATGTCTCAAATTGTGAATCGCTAAATACCAATTCCAAACCTATGAATGAAAAACAGAGCATAAAAGAAATGCTACAACTCCAAACCTCAACCATGATAAGTCATGTCAAAACTTAGACTACCCTCAGGTAGTTGGAACAGTCATAAGGAATATCATCCAACATAATCATCTTCATAGAACATGTCATATATGCCAAATCTCAAAAAAATCATACCCTACTCTCGGGTAACTAACATAGGATCATTAGTGTAAACTGTATAAATCTTGACATGAAATAACAATATTATTACAAGGCGATCACAATATCATGTGTTTACCACCTTATTCAATTGCTCTACGGAGATAGGTAAATCACCCTATTCCGTAATGATGCATAATAAATGATCGCCTGCCAGAGTATAAGCATACTAGCCAAATTCGAGACCTATGATCACCCTAGAGTATGGTCTATCTGCGGTCTCATTGCGGTATCCTAACTAACTCTAAGTGTAGTCCATCCGTGGTCTTATTGTTGTATCCTAACTAACCCACTAAGCATTCATAACTATCATGAAATGCAATATGCACGTCAAATTCTAACATGATTAACACAACATATATTACGTACATCAACGGCTCGAGCAAATGCAACGCAAACGTGTGTCCTCGTGTCCACGCACGTGTCTCGATGTACGGACGGAAACCATCGTGTTCACGATCATCTCATATATTAAATAAATAAACAAAACAACACATCACAAATCAATCGATCAAAGTAACCCTTCGATTGATTGATCAAACGTGAAAAACACGCACATGTGAAATAGGGCTGGTCGGTCGACCGGTGCCTCAGCGTCGGTTGACCGGCCAGAGGCAGAACTTTTGTTTCTACCAGATTGATTCGGGTGTCAAGGGTTTGCTTCTATCAAATAAAATTGATATATTTCAGATAACGCAAATATAAAATCTTGTTTAATATAATTAGGGTTCACTTTGCTACATGAAATATAATTATTATATCTAGTTGAATAATTACAACCCTCACATGTTCGTTTTTATCAAAATCATCATGAAAACCATTAAATCTCAACAAAAACTTAGATTTAAATTTATTTTAGATTTGAAATACAAATCAAATAACTCGTTTCTAACTTTTTAAAACAAAAAGATTGAATATTTGTATCATGTACTTTAAAAGAACTATCTTTATACTTAAACTAGTTTTTAAGGCCCAAGAAAACCAAATAAAACTCATTAAAATCAATTAAAAATAGGGATGGGATTGAAAGAGATGAAACTCACCTAAAATCTCAGCTGTAAAGATCCAAAGGAAACAAACCGTTCTCCCTTTCCACACATCGATGATCTCACCCTCGTGTCGGAATTTTACTTCACAAAGCTCTCAAAACTCACAAGAATTTGATCTAAGCTTTTTGAGGGGAGAGGGTGGCTGCTAGGGTTCAGAAATATGATAAGAATTTTTATGAAAAACATAGGTATTTATAGAGACGAACCCGAAACAAACCCGTTTGACGCGAACCACGAAACCTAGTCTGTCTGGGAAAATGGTCTTTGGTATTTTCGCTGTAACTTTCCCATCTGAATTCAAAATGAGCTAATTTAAGATTAATTAGAAATACATGGAAGAGACCTACAATCTTTGTCTTTTGAGTTTTTCCAGATTCGAACTACATTGGTGTGTGTAGGCGTATAAAACTGCCTATAGGTCCCTTAGCACAGCTCGGCACGGTGATTCGACAAACCAACAAACCATCAGGTGACGTATATAAACACGAGCGTCAGTCCACAACACCGAAGCCAAGTGACACGCAACGAAGCAGATTAACGAGGCGACGAGGTCAACGAATCGCACGCAAGCAACGTAATGCATCCATTCGCGTGCGGAATCAAGCCAACGGTTCGGGGAGTCAACGAGTCATCCAACCATAGAACGTATTCGAACTCAAACACCAAGGCGGATTTACTGCCAAATCAGGATCCAGACTACCAAATCAAAGTCCAGATCAACAATGAAGTGCGGAACCGGACAACGGACACAACGGCGCCACACCCGGGCGAC
>BQKN01051726.1:7071-22100 GCA_022839385.1 Asparagus kiusianus | reverse complement strand
TCACTCAGCAAGTACACCGAGCGATGAGTGAAGAACCCGTCAGCATGTGCACCACTATTCCTCTAGTTGTCGCACCGACCTCCCCAACCACTGAGACAGGTACATGTGCTTCCTCATTTGGAGCATACTTTCGGAAAATAAATGAATTGGAACGTGTTCCTCTTATGCTAACTTGTGCGCTTTATCTTCTTTTAGTCAAACTAAAGGAGGTGAGTGCGGGTAGTAGCGCTGTGACCCCACAACCGTTGTCGAAGGTAACCTTGGTTTCGTTTGCCTTGATTCCTTCATATTCCTTATATATGTACTAACAGATCTTTTCTGCTTAATAGACGTCCCTGTCAATGAGCCAAGAGACCCAGAACTTACCTATGATATGGGTATCGGAGATTTTAACGAACATGACTTCAATCTCGATATTTCCAAAGATGAGTATCAACGCATCTCCGATACATTGTTAACTCCGGCCTCGACCACCACTGCAGGACCAACTACTACAGTCGATTCAGCTGAAGTAGGCGCATCAAGAGGTACGTACTTTCGGACTTAAGTTCTCAATTAAGCTTTATTTCTTATTTTTGATGACTAAAATAAGAATTTTAGACGTAGGACCAACGAATGAAGTTGATGCATCTACCGTCCTTGGTGAATGTGATCAACCTGAAGGCCTGGGTTTTCTACTTTTGACAAGCCCTCCAGCTGCAGTTGAACCATCAACTACCGTTCCTCTGACTTCTGATGTTGTCGAAGCTGAACCTGTTCTGACTTTTGGTCCGACTCCAGTTGTTCATGAAACCAGAGGATCGAAAGTTACCGTGGAAGAGCAACCTCCTACAGCTTCGGCTCAACTTGGTACGTCTCATCTTTGACGTGCTTCGAAGTTAGATTAATAGAGTAGAATATTGATTCATCTCTTTCTCTTTTATAGAAATTGTTCCTCTAGGATTCACAGACCCGGATCCGAAGCCGTTGGGGGTTTCAAGTGAACAACCGTCTGATACAATGAATCAACAGACGACTGTTGTTTCTGAACAAATCTCAGTTGTTGTGGAGCCTGTTGCAGTCTTGCCAAGCCAAGGTAACTAAGTTATTAAGTTCTCTAATGAACGTAATATGTTTCTGTTCGCTGTTATACACAGGCTTGTACATTTTATATTCATTTCGTCTGTTCACTTTGTAGCTCCTCCTGTATCACTGTCCGATCGCATTCAAGCTTTATTAGCAAATGAAGATCCGGACCAGGCTGTCCTATGCGCTGATGTTCAGGGCTTGGTCACCTTCATAAATTTCATGGTTGATCAGATTCTTCTCAAAGGCTCACCTTTCGACCATTTTAAAAAAACTCTCGATCGCTATGTATCCGGCTTTAAAGACTACGGATACTCTGAACTATCCGATTCGATTGAAGCTTACTTGGCCGATCTTAAGCAACACATTGAGGATTTGCAAAATCTTCGTGTTACTGGTGCGTCCTCCTACATTGCTTCTCAAATGGATCTAAAATTGCAGGCATGGCATGATTCTCAGAAGTCCGCTGAATCTGAGCTCCAGAGGCTGAAAATCCGTATCGATCAACTCAGGGAGGGCGTTGCTAACAAGACACAGATTAAGGCCGATCTGTATCGTGATTTAGAATCGAATCAAGCGGAGATAGCCCGGTTGGAAAAGCAACTCATTGAAACGAGGTATGCTCGTGAAGTGTTGGAGTCCGACTTGGCGAAGGTGACTGAGATTGAGGTGAATCTACTCCGGCAGCTGAATCTCCAGGACAAGATTTTTGATGACAAAGAACAAGAGGTCATTAGAATTCAAAGTATCAATGAAGAAAACTTCAAAGCTGATTTGATCCCCGAGCTCGAGTTGGCTTATGTGACAAAACTCTCTCGATTAGAGGATCAAGTCCGTCATTATAAGATATTGTAATTTGAGAACATATATTTTTTGATAGCTCTGTTTGAACTCTTTTGATAAATATAATGAACTCTTTTGCTCGTTGAGATTTTATTATGATTATTCACTCTTGTTTGGGATAAATAACCATAATACTTATAGGATTTTTGGCAAATCCTCAGCCATCAACGGATTTGATATGCCTTTACCGACTACTGTTTGAATCGGGCTAGTATGTGAATTATCTAAGTCCGTTTCACATATAACGTTGGGCTAAAAGACTTAAACCCTTTTAGACTTTAAACTACCATATTGAATATGTAGGCTACATGTGTTAGATGTAGGCTTATCTCTAATAAGGGATAGAGATAACATCCCCCATGTACGAATGACATGGATTTTAAAGTGTGAGTAGGTTGCATTTTCTATGTATGAAAATGAACCCAAATTTGTGAAGAATGAACTGGGAATTCCAGCTCTCAATCTCTTGTTTGTTGGTAGAGATAAACCCGAAATTAGAGAGAAAGAATTTTATATTCTGTCTCCTGGTCTCTTGTTTGTTGGTAGAGATAAACCCAGAATCGGAGAGGAAGAATTTTATATCCTATCTCCTGGTCTCTTGTTTGTTGGTAGAGATAAACCCAGAATCGGAGAGGAAGAATTTTATATCCTATCTCCTGGTACAAAGGGAAATCGAAGTGGGATCTCCACTTAGAGAATCCGGATTGGTTTGAATAATCCTAACTGTCATAAGGTTTGATTATCCAATTTGAACATGGACCTTTCGTTTGCAATGTGAACCGAAAGGAGATTTTGGTTGTGGTCCTAACTGTAGTAAGGTTTGACCAAGTGGGGGTTAAAATGATCCTAACTGTTCAAAGGTTTGATCATTCAATTTGTGGACCTCTCGTTCATGGAACGAATCGAGAGGGGATTTTGGTTTTGGTCCTAACTGTAGTAAGGTTTGACCAAGTGGGGGATAGGAGTAGAGTACAAATAACAATGAGTTTGTTGATTTGCACAAGCTATTCGGTAGGAAATTTTGATTTCAAACATAAGAATTCGACATGAAATAACTTGTCGACTGATACAGACCGATGACCATTGGTCGATCTGATTGGTGGGGGTTTCATGGTGCGGGGTTACGAATCATCGAGCTTCCCCTTCCATGATCACATTACAGGGTTTTGTGAGGAAAGATTAACTGTCATTAAATCTCATCTCAACAAAGTAGTAAGGAAATCTTAATCATTTTTATAACAATTAAGAATAGACTATTCACATGATCAGTTTCCATTTAGGATAATCAACTGATATCGGGTTATCCTGAAATATCCCATATAGGATTTTCTAGGAACTTCCCATTTTACATAGGTTATCCTGAACGTATTACGGGTAATACTTTTTCAGGAACTTCTCATTTATTGGCATCATTAATTTGCTGCCATCTTGGGTAATCAGGCGATATGCACCGTTTGAATAGACTGTTTCTATCACAAACGGCCCTTCCCATTTAGGTTCAAATTTTCCTTTCTTCTTGGAAGTGAGAATCATAGGTCTTCGGACGGCAAGAACCAGATCTCCTTCCTTAAAACTTCATCGCCGAACTCTTTTATCAAAAGCCCGGGAAATTCTAGCTTGATAAAACTCGATCTGTTGCTGAGCTTCCAAGCACTTTTCATCTAACATCTCTAACTCCTTGAGACGTTTCTGATGATGTTCTTCCGTCGTCATTCCCGTTGCGAGAGCGACACGGAGGGAAGGAATCTGTATTTCCAATGGAAGGACAGCTTCACACCCATATGTTAAGGCATACGGGGTTGTTCCGGTTGGCGTACGGACAGTTGTGCGATAAGCCCATAGGGCTTCGCCGAGTTTGTCGTCCCAATCTCATTTATTGGTTTTCACCAGTTTTTCCAGGATCTTGATAATAGTCTTATTAAAAACTTCAGCCAATCCGTTAGCTGTGGGATTATAAGCGGTTGATGAAACGTCTTTAATCCCGAACTTGCCGCAGAATTTGATGAATGCGTTGCTCACAAATTGAGGACCATTATCATGAACTATTCGTCTTGGAACACCATACCGATATATGATATGATGTTTAATAAACTTGATAACATCACTCGTCTTTACTTCTCTAAGTAGAACTGCTTCCGCCCATTTCGAGAAATAATCAGTGATTGTCAGAATGAAACGGTCCCCTTTAACCGAAGGCGGGAAAATAGGACCTACTATATCCATTCCCTAAGTTTCGAATGGCCATGATGTCGCCGATGGGTGTAAATACTCAGGAGGCTGGTGCATATAATTTGCATGTAACTGACACACTTCATATCGTCGTGCGTAGTCAACTGCATCCTTTACCATAGTCGGCCAGTAATATCCAATTCTTTTAAGTCGGTCCCAGAGTTTAGGACCGGGTTGATGTGCACCGCATATCCCATCATGCGCCTCTTTGAGTGCTTGTTCCGTTTCTTTACCGGATTGTAATAGACCATCGTACGACCGCCGATACAACATCTGCGCTGTGGCGTTGTAGTAAAATCTCGGTGCTCTTCGCCGAATCGATTCTCTTTCTCTTACATCTTCAGGCAATATACCATGTAGGACGTAGTCGATAATGGGAAAGCGCCAATCTCGAACTTCGGGTTCAACTCCTGTTGAGTATGCTTCTTTAACGTTTGAATCGTAGATTGGAACAATAAGCTGGTGAGTCCTCACTGTAATCAATTGCTCTGTTTCGGGAGGTTGAGCCAAGGATACCGACAATACCGCCAATGCGTCTGCGTACGCATTTTGGAGACGTGGAACGTACTCGATGAAAAATCCTTCAAACGAGTTTGCCATCTCGATGGCCACCTGGTGGTATGGAATCAGGTCTCGATTTCTGACTTCATACTCTCCTCGTATTTGATTAACTACCAGTTGGGAATCTCCAAAAGCTTCAAGGTATTCGACCCCCAGCTCTTTGGCAAAATTGAGTCTAATTATCAACGCATTATATTCGGCCACGTTATTAGAGCATGGTTCGGTCAGTGAATATGCTCTAGGCAAGACATGCTTTTCCAGGGAAACTAAAACGACCCCCACCCCTGAGGAGATTTTAGAACATCCGGGTGGACTTGCCACATTGGTTGCTCGGGAAGCTCCATTGAAGTATAATTGCCACACTTGTTGATGTGAGGTGACATTAACTTCGTGGGTTTCGTCCGGCAAGTCATCGTACAACTCAACCACATCTTTTGTAGGATTTTCCACCAAAAGGTCGCAAATAGCTCGTCCTTTGACTGATTTTTGTCGCTTGAAGTACAAGTCGTATTGCGATAAGAGTAGAGCCCACCTGGCTAAATGCCAATTCATGGAAGCCGGTTGGGTCATAAATACTCGGATTGGATTTATGTTGGAGATGACATAGATCGTCTGTCCAACTAAATAATGTCGCATTTTCTGGATTACAAATACTAAGGCAAGGCATTCTTTCTCGATCATCGGATAACGAGATTCAGTTCCTACCAGTGTGCGACTCAGGTAATATACTGCTTGTTCATGACCGTTATCGTCGTCTTGTGCAAGTAATGCACTTAACGAATGGCTCGTCGCTTTGACATAAATCAAAAACGGTCTGCCCGATTTCGGTGCAACAAGAATAGGTGGGTTCGCCAGATATGTTTTAATATCTTCAAACGCCTTCTGACATGCTTCATCCCAAATGAATGACACGTCCTTTTTTGTGAGTTTGGAAAATGGCTGATATTTTTCGGACAGATTTGATATAAACCGACGGATATATGCCAATCGACCTTACAATCATCTGAGTTCTTTAAGATTTCTCGGAGGTTGCAACTCATGTATCGCCTTCACTTTATCAGGATCGATATGAATACCTTTTGTGGTGACGACGAATCCAAGAAATTTACCGCTCGACATCCCGAGGAAGGATTTAGTTGGGTTCATTTTTAGCTGATGACTTCTCATAAGATCGAACATCATCTTCAAATCTTTAATGTGGTCGTTTTTATCACGGCTCTTAACGACCAGGTCATCCACGTAGCATTCAATAGTCTTCCGCAGATGTTCTTGAAAGATCTTCGTCATGGCTCGTTGGTACGTAGCACCGGCGTTCTTCAACCCGAACGGCATAACAGTATAACAAAAGACACCAAGGGGTGTTCTGAATGCTGTATGCTTTTCATCGTCCGGATGCATCTTAATCTGATTATATCCTGAGAATCCATCCATAAATAACATTCTCTCAAACCCGCATGTATTGTCAATGATGACGTCCGTAATTGGTAAGGGGAAGTCGTCTTTAGGGCAGGCGGTGTTCAGATCTCTGAAGTCAATACGAATTCTGATTTTTCCATTCTTTTTAAGAACTAGAACGATATTGGCTAACCAATCAGGGTGTTGCTCTTCTCTGACAAAACCTGAATCGATTAATTTCTTGACTTCAGCTTCTATTGCCTCCATAATTTGTGGACGAAACCGTCTTTGTTGTTGCTTAACAGGTTTAGCATCTGATTTTATATTAAGGCTGTGCATTGCTATATTTGGGTCGAGTCCCAGCATATCTTCGTAATTCCAAGCGAAAACGTCGATATACTCTTTAACGAGGGCGATTAGTTCCTCTTTTTTATCTGGTGGAAGATCACCGCTGATAAATATAGGTTTCGGATTAGCTTCGTCACCCATATTAATTTGGACTACCTTATCCTCCGTAGGAGGTTCTCTTTGCTCAAACCGATCGCCATACTGGATATTCATATAATGCATCCAGGGGTCTTCCTAAATAGGCAATTGATCGTCCTCTTCGGTTGTGGAAAGATCAACTGTCACCATGTTCGATATTAAAGCTTTGAATTTCTCTCCAATGCTCACGTCAGAGTCCCACATTGAAGTATCAGATGAATGCCCGCTCTCATTTCTCAGTTGGCTAATGATCTGCTGGCAATATTCGTCATCGGATGACGAAGCATAACCTAGACCTCTTTTATGACTATAATAATTGTCCGGTTTTCCTTTTGGTACATAAGTAGGACGGGGTGGAACCCTAACTCCTTGACCAAAATGAAGACCTTCACCGAGCGAGAGGTTATAGCCTTGCCTCGTCATGTAACCACTTGCTTGCGAACTATACCGAGAGAAATGTCATCCCGGCTCTTCATCATCTGAGTTGCTGTCCAAGAAAAGATCAGGAGTTGGGGATGGATCCCCTTTTCCAAAGATTATTTCTTTCTCACCTCCTGTCTTTGCGGGTAGGATTACCGTTATCCCGACTGAATTTTGCAGATATTTCTTCGTCGTGCAAGACGAGCGAATTGGTATGTGTAGATTAGGATCATCATACAATTCCTGCATTACATTATCAAGACAAAGCGAATACTCTAAATCATCCTTTATTATTTCATCGGCAAGTTGCCAGTTACAACTTTCGTCCGACGATTCATCACCGTCAAGATTGATTACAAGAGGTTCAATGTCATTTAGTACAAGACCTTCACTATAATCGAGCCCGGCTTCGGTATCAGCTTCTTCTCCGCTGTCCGTGCCATGGGCCGATGGTTCAGTATCGGACTCAGCACCATAAAGAAGGGAGTCAGTAAAGTAATTTTCTAACCTCTTGAATGGTTGCTTATCCGCGACCACCGTCTTGACCTCCTCATTAGTGTCGATATACTTCAAATACTGATGGAGGGTGGAGGGAACTATAAGATTACCATGGATCCATGGACGACCCAACAGTAAGTTATAGGAAGTCTCCGCATCGATCACATAGCAGGTGACTTCAGATTTCAAATCTCTGAGTTGACACTTCACCCGGATTTTCCCAAACGGTCTTGACACACTAGTATTGAACCCGTAGATGACCGTTCCTGTGGAGGCTAACTTGCTGGCGGGAATTCTGAGGTGATACATCAACCGAAGTGGCATGATACTAACAGCAGAACCGGGATCGACTTGAATCTGGTTGACAACGCTCGAACCGATATATCCAGTAAAATATAGCGGTCTATCATGCTTTGAATTCCTAACTTGCATATCTTCTTTTGTGAAAGCAATGCAAGAAAATTTGGTGGCTGCCAGATTGCAATGCTGCACCGACGACTCTGGCTCTTCAGGAGTTGGCTTGATTTGAGTGAGGAATACCTCAGAATCAGCCAAGGCTTCTTGTAAAGCTTCCCTGGTTTCTTTCGAGAGGCGCAACAACTCGTATAGCGTGATCCTTGCTGGGATATTAGCTAACTGAGTCATGACGTCAAAGCGGTATGGAGTATTTGAGCTTTCCGGTTTGTCTCGTTCAATAGGTCGATTGAAACGAGGCTGCTTCGGAAGTTAAACTTCTTTGGGTTGAGGTTCCTTCTCTTTCTGCTTAACAACTTTCTGAGGTTTCTCGGTTGCTATGGGTGGGGTCGTAACCACCCCCAGTTCTGTAAGAGTTTTACCGTTTGGATTAGAAGTTTCAGGATACTGGTAATGATATTCGTTTCCACCCCTTATAGCGAAAACTTCATGCTCTTCATCAGAAAGTGGTAAAGCTGCTATCTTCTCGTCGTCTTTCTCAGGAATCGCCGAGGCTCCATAATAGGAATTCTCTTTTCCTTTGCTTTTTGACTTCTTCTTCGACGTGGATGTTGTCCACTGTTCATCTTCAAGCAAATCCGGATGAACCCAAAGGATTTCGCCGTTAGGGGTCGTGTGTGACACTAGTCCTTTTTGGTGCTGTCCATGAGGGTCATCGTTGATGGTTTGCATCTTAACCTTTGACACTGGTTCGGCTTGAAACCATGACAAAGGAACCGATCCGAAGCTAATAGAGACCACGTTTGCGCCCATCTTCTTCTCCTTTGGCTTCGGCATCACAATACCAACATCAATTAAGGTTTGTATTTTGTCTTTCAAGACATAACACGCCTTAGTGGGATGGTGGACCCTCCTGTGATATGCACAGTATTTTGGGTCATTAGTCTTCTTCGCTTCTTCTTGGTTTGTGACCGGTGAAAGCTTAATCTTATTGTTATCCAGCAGGTCTTTGAAGATAACCGGAACTTCATCATCTTTAAACGAATACTCCTTTGGGAATCTAGGCTCAGAGGTCTTGAACTGCTTCGGAGACTGTTGATTCTGATTTGACGCCAACTGGAATGATGACTGCTGCGGTTGTTGTTGCGGCGGCTGTTGTGACGTTTGATGCGCGTCCACAGCGGCTACGGACCCTCTTCCTTTGCCTCGAGGATTAAAGTTCTATTTTTGATTTTGATTATTGGCTGGTGGCTGACCCCTCTCCAAATTCCTTCTTTTGAGAAACCGTTCAGCTTGCTCACCTCTCACCTTCAACTCCTTCCAAGTTTTAGAGGGTACAACTCCCATGACCTCTAATACATCCAACGACAAGTTATTGTGACATGTCTGTAGGATGAATTCTTCCGTGAGTGGATCTCGGCAATTCACCGCTTTGTTCCGGAATCGTTTGACAAAAACATCAACCGACTCCCCATTCTTCTGCTTCTCGTCCAACAACGTGCCAATGGAGACCTCCGTGTCATCGTCGAAGAAATTAGTGAGCAACAATTCTTCCATATCTCCCCAGCTAGTGATGCTTCCGGGTTTCAGGCGTCAGTACCAATCGAAGGCAGGCCCATGGAGGGTTCCTACGAATGACCGAACCATCAGGGTTTCATTTCCTGATATCGCGCCGAGATATGACTTGAAATAAATCAAGTGCTGAGTTGGTGAACCCCTGCTATCAAAAGGAGTAAAGTTAATCAAATTAAAATTTGGGGGATAAGGAATTAGATCCCACTCCCTCGGGTACGGGTATGGTTGCCCGTTTTCTTCACTTCTTGGGCCGTCATCAGAGCGTTGACTTTGCTCTTAAGATCTTGCATTTTCTTGTCTTCTTCCTCATCTTTCTTCACGTAGATTTGAGGAGGTTGAGTGGCCGATTTTGACGGACCGCTTCCAGAATTGTCTTTATCGGGAGGAGGATCAGCAAAGATAGTCTCATCTTCTTTATCATCATCTGCAGTTATACGCACAGGTATAACGTTACGTTGACTGGATTCTGCTTTCTGGCTCGATTCCGGTTGGTGTTGTTGAGCTTATAAATCTCGCATCTGCTGCATCGTCAACTCCATCTCCGTCTTGATCTCAGCTCTAATCTCCTCGTGTTGTTTGGCCAACGCTTCTTGTAGTATCTGAGCCAATTGATCTGGTCTGATGGCGAATGATTCTCTGGCTTGGCCAACACTAGACGTGGTGCCGTCTGAAGCAATAGCAGAACAAGTATCTGACAGCTCCTCCTCTGACGATAAACCTTCGTGCATTCTTTTGTAGTCCCGGCGTCGGTTGGCCCTTCGTTACAACCGCACCATTCTTTGAGAAAGACCCCGCTCAACTCTTCCTTCTGAAGAGAAATCAGGGTCAGGGTTGACTAAATGCTGTTTTCCTCTGTTGGTCATATTAATAGTGACCTCAGGGAATTCATTTCGCCGTATTGCAGGTTTCTTCTTGTTGAAGCGCCTCACTTTGGGTTTTGACGCTTCGGTCGAAAGTCTTTGAAATACGGAAACTCGTTTTGCTTTAGTTTCTGAGCAACCGCATTCCGTCAACACTGCCTTGATGAGTCTCTCGCATGCGCAATATGATTCATCTTCTCGGACAATTCTCTTTCGTGATTTGTTATTTTGATAGTACAGCTCATCATTGTTGCGATTTGAGCAACCTATCTTTTGTTTGGGAACCTTGTTAACATGCACAGGACGACTAGTCGTCGCCTCTGGACGATCCAAGGTTAAATTTCTAAATACACCCCCATGCGGGTGTGAAGTCTTCATAGGTCCTAGATGATCATGAACTGATATTCTCTCGTTTTGGACCGGATTAATTCTGACAGGAGGGTGTTTACGACCCCCTGTATAGGAAACCACTAAGGGTTTATTTGCCGGACTTGGATTTTCTTTGACCGGGGTTTTGCCTCGATCGTCAACCGAGGGACCAAGGCGATCCGCCATGGTGATCTTGAACTTGGACAAATCTGGGCTAACCCAGGGTTTCACTGGTGATGCAGCAGACGCTGTTATAGTAGAAGGGACTGGATCGGGTGTCGATGGAATCGAAGATGCGGTTTTGCGACGGAGATTACCATCACGACCAAATGAAGTGCCGCGGCAGTCAGAACTGTCGCGGTTGAGCAGATTGCCGCGATGCCATGACTGCCGCGGTCATATAAATTGCCGCGGCAGTGTGGGCTGCCGTGGTTAGGGACTGTATCATTCTGTAATTTTTTGGCACTTTTAGTTTTGGGAACCCAAATTTTACAGTTCTTCGATGTCTCTTCAGACATCCTTTCCTTCTTGTTTCTCTGAGCTTGTTGACGAAGTGCACGGGCGCGAGCGGCCTTTACCTTACGCTTTTGTATTCGTTCCTTCAGGGTTGAACGGGCCCTTTTGACGAGGGTCCATTCCTCCATCGTAAGCTGTGCAGAAATATGATTATTTTGCCTTTGAGGCAACTGAACCATCTTCTGGTTCCTCGACTTTAGGTCCGCATAGTAATGGACCCCGTCAGTTTGTTGCATGGCCTTAGCCAATTGACGAGCATGACGCTGGCGTTGTCTTTGACGAGTTCTCTTCGTCAGCACCGGTGAGCTATGATTCAACGACTCCTTAACTGGTGTGGAGTCACTTGGAGCAGAGATGTCGCAGGGAGATTCCTTAACAACAATTGGGCAAGAACTTTCATCTGCGGTCTTCATCTGAATTGAAGACTTGGGAACTTTCTTGGAAGAGGAAATCCTCCTGCACTTGCGCGGCGAGGAAGATTTTGAAGACGAGGATGACATGTACTCCTCGAATTTTGCTTGATCGAACTCGTATTCGATCTCCTCAGTGACGATGATCTTGATCGGCTGCGACACTGCGGCCTCGGCAGCGAGACCGCTGGCTCCCACTGTGGTCGCCAGTTTGTTTTCAGCGAAAGTCGTTTCCATTGCGGATTCCATTTAAACTTCGATCGTTTATAGGAGATTACAATGAAAAATAAACAAAAATTACAACCTTCGAGAAAATAACACAATAGTCGTTTATCAACTACTGCTTTTGTAGGACTTTGCCTGTGCCGGGAGTGCTTTGGCTCGTGGACCACCGATTCGTAGATCGTGAGGTTGTTTAGAGATCCTTTCTTCGTTTATCGAAGTAGGGATTTAAAGCGAATATCTTATCGATGTAAGATGTTCACTCTTCCAAAGATCAAGTCTGAGCTTAGATCTCTAGGAATCACCAAATGATGCTTGTCAAAGGGTGAAAATTCTCTCTTTCTTCCTCAAAGTCACCAAAAGCTCAAGCCTTTTCTGCTCCAATCTGCTCTCCGTCCTTTATTTCGTGTCTAGGAAGGTATTTATAGGGGTAGTAGTGTATAACAGTGGAAATGGAGGTGAGATAACCAACCAGATGAACTTTCTTTGGCCGCGACAGTCAACACTGCCGTGGCTATAGGCGCGACAGTGTGGGCTGCCACGGCTAAAGGGGCGGTTACACCCACGTTCCCTCGTGCTTGAAACCGTTCTCCCACGATTTTTAACCACTTTTTTCGTGGTTTAACTGCTTGTACACGTCAGCACACGTTTCATTTCTGATATACTGCCACGTGGACTTTGAAAATCAATGTATAACTGCCCATTTAACCGTCGGGGCAACTCTCTAAAATAGCCGTGGCACTATGGATTGCCGTGCCTTAGCCGCGGCACCATGGGTTGCTGCGCCTTAGCCGCGGCACCATGGGTTGCCGCGCCTTAGCCGCGGCACCACATACTGCCGCGCCTCAGCATCATTCTTCAATGTTGTTTTGTTTTCTTTGAATGATCCCCTCTGATTAAGAGAATGTCATTCATCGTCTTCTTCTTGCCTTGAGTGGATGTCTGTAAACATTTTTTTAACGCCTACATCTTGTTTGTGAGCAATATTGCTGTTCTTGATACAAATCAGGTCTTGATTCCTGCCTTCGTATTCAGCCATGATAACCTCGTATCCACCCCCAGCGTTTAAGTGAACCTGAGTCAAATCACATTTGGTTACATTATTGGAGCACACAATTTAGGGAAGCAGTTTTTCTTTTAACCTCTTATATCAGTCTGAGGTTCGGAAAACTGTTTATACTCGTATACCCGTTAGAGTGCATGGAGAAGCAGTTTATACTCGTATACTCTTTGGAGTTAGGGGAAACAATTTATACTCGTGTACCCAAATGGAGTAAAGGTCGTCTTTATTTGGCTTGTTTCGCCATTATGAAGTGTAGGCGTCAAAAAATGCTAATAGATATCCAAACATAGAGAAAATCATCAAAAAATCACATCATACTGTCTTAGGGAAAAATCAAGACAGATATGAACTGTCTCGCCAGCGAGACAGACTTTGCTGTCTCGCCAGTGAGACAGTGTTTGCTGTCTCGCCAGCAAGATAGTATTTGCTGCCTCGCCAGCGAGGCAGTATTTGCTGTCTCGCCAGCGAGACAGTATTGAAATGGTCAAAACCACCTTGAAAACCACCACACACGTGTCCATTAACTGCCAAGGGACGTGGGAAACAATGTGGGTGAAAATTACATGAATAACTGCCAAAATAACGGAGTTTGAAACGTGGGAAGGCAGTTACAGCGAGAAACTGCCAGGAATATTCGTTTTACGAGACATTATTTTACTGTCTCGCTGGGCGAGACAGCAAATACTATCTCGGCCAGCGAGACAGTAAACACTGTCTCGCCAGCTAACTTGCTGTTTCGTTAAGTTTTTGCAGTTGCAGACCCCAGAGGCTATAAATACCCCCTAGGGTCACTTCTGACGAGGATCGAGCATTTGTGAGAGCATTCCAGAGCAGAGAGAGCAGAGATTTTAGTTCTTGGAGCAATCCCTTGACATTCGAGCTTTGACTTGAGTTCAAGAAGAACGACTATCTTACTTCGATAAAATATCGTTTCAAATTCTCACTTCGATAAACGAGGTCAGAATCATAAGCCCCCTCTTCACGATCTGTGATTCGGCGGTCCACGAACTAAAGCGTTCCCGGCACAGGCAAAGTCCTACAAAAGCAGGAGTTGATAAACAATTTCTGTGTTATTTTCTCGAGAGTTGTACTTTCTTCTATTTTCATTGTAATTTCTTGTAAACAAATCAAAGTTTCAATGGAATCGACAATGGAGCCAACTTTCGCTGAAAACAAACTGGCGACCACAGTGGGAGCCAACGGTCTCGCTACCGAGACCGTCGTGTCGCAGCCGATCAAGATCCCGATTGAATCAACGGTCGAGTACGAGTTCGACCAAGCGAAGTTTGAGGAGCATTTGTCATCCTCATCTGCAAAGTCTTCCTCACCTCGTAAATGCAGGAAGATTTCATCTTCGTTGAAACTTTTTAAGTTGTCAAATGCTACGAATGAAGACTCATGTCTGATTGTTGCTAAGAATCCTACTCGCAACATCTCTGCTCACGATGACTCTTCTCCAGTTAAAGAGTCATTGAATCAAAGCACGCCGGCACTGACGAAAAGAGCTCATCAGAGACAACGTCAACGCCGCGCTCGCCAAATGGCTAAGGCCTTGGAACAAACCGACGGAGTTCGTTATCACGCGGACTTAGAGTCGAGGAGGCATCGAGTGGTTCAGTTGTCTCAACGACCAATCACTCATATCTCTGCTAAACTAACGACGGATGAATGGACTCTTGTTAAAAGAAGTCGTTCGACCCTCTAAGAACGTATACAAAAGCGTCGTGCAAATGCTGCTCATGCTCGTGCTCTCTCACAACAAAGGCGAGAAACGAAGAAAGAAACGGTGGCTAAAGAACCACCAAAATTCTGCAAAGTTTGGATTCCAAAGTCTGAACTTGTACAAAACCAGCATTCGGAGCCCGTTAAGATTTCATACCCACAAGGGGGTAGTTCTAAACGTGTGACTCCTGACATAACCTTGGATCGTTCAAAGACAATGATAAGTTGTCCTGAGAATGCCAACATGGTTTTACATCCTCAGAAGAAGATATGTTTGTCAAAAGACATCGTTATACCTAGGGGGTCATACCAACAGATGATAAGATTTTCCGATAATCATACCGATGAATCATACTATCAAGCTGGGGGTGTGAACAAAAC
>BQKN01051724.1:5300-16733 GCA_022839385.1 Asparagus kiusianus | reverse complement strand
TTTTGTTGAAGGCTTCTGCAAGACCATTCGCCGGCGGGTAATATGCCGTAGATGCAACGCTCTGGATTCTGAATTTGTCACAAAATCTCTGGAACCCAAAACTGACGAATTGCGTCCCATTGTCATGAACTATCCGCCTCGGGACTCCAAAACGGTAGACAACATGGTGTTTGACGAATTTAATTACGTTGGAAGTTTTGACTTCTTTCAACGGGATTGCCTCCGCCCATTTGGAGAAATAGTCAGTTACGGCTAGGATGAACCGATATCTTTTAGACGTCGGAGGGGAAATTGGTCCCACGATATCCATTCCCCACTCTTCAAATGGCCATGACGCAGATGTGGGATGTAAGTTCCCAGGTGCTTGGTGGATGAAATCCCCATGAATTTGGCATGCGTGACAACGTTTAGCGTAGTCAACCGCGTCTGAAAACATCTTCGGCCAATAATAGCCGATTCGCCGGAGGCGATCTCCTAGTTTAGCTCCGGGCTGATGAGCTCCGCACATTCCATCGTGGGCTTCTTTAAGAGCTTCCCTTGCTTCCTTTCGAGAAAGACATCGAAGCAAAACCCCATCATGGGATTTACGATACAGAGTCTGAGTGACGGCATCGTAATAGAATCGGAGGGCCTTTCGTTTGATGCCGGCCGCTTCCTTAGGATCGTTAGGTAAGATTCAGTATAGGACATAGTCAATATATGGAAATCGCCAATCTCTAGACTCGAATTCTATGGAGGTCGTACAGACTTCCTCCGTCATTGCCTTGTCTGAGCTTTCCTCCTTAGGAATCTTGGAGGAGTATAGTTCACGTCCTGAGACTAGGATTGTCGTTTCGGTTCCTGGTGGTAATGCCAGCGAAGTTGCCAATGAAGCCAAAGCATCTGCATAAGCGTTCTGGGCTCTTGGAATGTATTCGATAAAGAATCCCTCGAACTGCTTAGCTTGCTTCAGCACTGCAAAGTAGTATGGGATTAAGTCCTCATGACGTACTTCGTACTCCCCTCGGACTTGATTTACAATGAGTTGAGAATCGCCATAGGCCTCCAGGTGCCGAATGTTGAGTTCTTCGGCAAGCCGCATCCCTAGTAATAACGCGTTATACTCAGCTACATTGTTGGTACACGGTTCGATTAAGGAAAATCCTCTTGGGATTACGTGACCGTTAGGCGATACGAGCACCACTCCTACTCCCGCAGTAATCACTCCGTGAGGGTTTGCTCTAGACGCGCCGTCAAAGAATAGTTTCCACACTTGTGTAGATTCTTGAGCAACACAAGCTTCGGCGACTTCGTCGGGCAATTCTTCATACAACTTAGATGTCCCTGGTACCGGGTGATCGGCCAAGAAATCTGCCAATGCTTGACCCTTGACTGCCTTTTGGGGCATAAATTGCATGTCGTATTGTGACAAAAGGATGGCCCATTTTGCAAGCCGGCAATTCAGAGACGATGGTTTCGTCATCAGGACTCTCAAAGGATTCACCTTAGAGACGACATGAATTGTCTGTCCAACTAGGTAATGTCGCATCTTTTGAACCGCGAATACCAAAGCGAGACATTCTTTCTCGACCGGGTTGTACCGATGTTCGGCTCCCATCATAGTCCTACTTAAATAGTAGATGGCTTGCTCTTGGCCTTGGTCGTCGTTCTGGGCCAGCAGCGCTCCCAGCGAATGATCCATAGCCCTCACATATAATAGGAATGGTTTTCCTGATATAGGGGCCACGAGAACCGGTGGCTGGGTGAGATACTTCTTGATCTCTTCAAATGCTTTTTGACATTCCCCATCCCACACAAAGGATACTCCTTTCTTCATGAGCTTCGAGAAAGGTTGGCAGCGCCCCGAAAGGTTAGATATGAACCTCCGGATGTAGGCTAGTCTACCTTACAAACCTCGAAGTTCTTTGAGGTTTTTCGGCGGTGGCATGTCTTGGATGGCGCGCACCTTCTCTGGATCCAGAGAAATCCCCTTGGATGTGACAATAAATCCCAGGAATTTTCCACTTGATACTCCGAGAAATGATTTTGTTGGGTTCATCTTCAGCTGATGTGTCCGCATGATATCGAACATTGTCTTCAGATCTGTAAGATGATCACCCTTACATTGGCTTTTCACCGCTATGTCGTCAACGTAGCATTCTATCTTTTTACGTAGATATTCGTGGAAGATAGTGTTCATTGCACGTTGATAGGTTGCGCCTGCATTTTTTAGGCCGAAGTGCATTACTGTGTAGCAATACACCCCCAGCGGTGTTCTGAATGCAGTATGCTTCTCGTCGTCCGGGTGCATCTTGATTTGATTGTACCCGGAGAATCCGTCCATGAAAGACATTCTTTCGTATCCGCAGGTGTTGTCGATCATAACATCCGTAATAGGAAGCGGAAATTCATCTTTTGGACAAGCTGCGTTAAGGTCACGGAAATCAATGCATATACGGACCTTACCGTTTTTCTTGGGAACTAGAACAATGTTAGCTACCCAGTCTGGGTGTTGTTCTTCCCTGACAAAGCCTGAGTCAATGAGCTTCTTCACTTCGGACTCAATTGCTTCCATGATCTCGGGACGAAACCGGCGTTGTTGTTGTTTAACGGGTTTGGCATCCGGATCAATGTTGAGACGATGCGTAGCCATTTTTGGGTCAAGACCAGGCATGTCTTCATAATTCCAAGCGAAGACATCTATATATTCTCGGATGAGGGATATAAGGTCTTCTTTCTCGACTGATGATAAATCTTCGGCTATGAAAATGGGCTTAGGGTCATGTTCGTCTCCTATGTTAACCTGGACCACTTTATCTTCAGTAGGTGGTTCACGTTGTTCGAATCGCATATCCCACAAAATGTTAAGACGTTTGATCCAGGGGTCATTGGTCGATTCCATTAACCCTTCATCATTCCCTGCATCTTCATCCGGGTGATCGATTGAAACCATATTCACGGTCAGATTTCTAAAGAGAGGTCCGACACTGACATCGGACTCATATGCAGATGTTCCGGATGAGCGGTCCTGACGCAGATAACTACTTATTTCATTTTCTGAGACAGCAGGAGGTGTGACAAATCCTAAACCTCTTCTAGTCTTTTGATAGTAATCTGGGGGTTTCCCTTCGGGGGTTAGGGACATTCGGATTGGTGTTCGCCTTCCCTTCCCGAAGTTTAGACCTTGCTTTTCGTTAAAGTCATACCCCATTTGTTTCATTAGTCGAAGGGAGTTAGGTTCGTGATAATGGAATTGAGGAACTCCATCGTCTTTCTCCGAGCTTCCTCGTTTGAGTTGTATCGGTTTGACTTTTCCGAAACAGATCAGCTTCCGCCCTCTCCTTTTGGATGGGACTTTAAAGAAAGCCTTCTGTGCGTCCTCTATTTCTTCGTCTGAAATAAAAGACGACTTGATCGGCAATGTGAGTGATGCCTCTGTGCACAGTACGTGCCATGGGTTGGTACCTGCACTAGAATTATTCTCTATTTGTTTATTGTTAAGAGAGACATCAAACAAGTACGCTAAAATAAAATCTTCATTAATGCACCACTCGCCCCCACTCGGTACATCATTATTACTCTCACCCTGACCCATTACATCAAAGTTTAATTCCCAAGGACAATCTTCCTCAGGATCTGGCTCGATGTCAGCTTCATTACCGCTATCTACATCTTCTTTCTCTTGGGATTCCAAATAGAAGACGGAGTCGGTGTGGAAGTTTTCTACTCCTCGGAAGGGGTATTTTTCTGCGATTAAGGTTCGAACTTCACCCTTGTCATTGACGTACTTCATAACCTGGTGCAGGGTGGATGGGACAATGCGGTTTGCATGTATCCATGGTCATCCTAGCAAAAGATTGTAAGACGTGTCCGCATCTATGATGTAGCATGCTACCTCAGACTTGAGATCTCCGATCTGGCACCTGAGCTTGATCTTTCCCAGGGGTCGGGTACTGTTTGCATTGAACCCGAAGATAGTAGTCTGAGTAGTGTGCAGTCGGTGCATAGGAATCCCTAATACCTGCATGACCCTGTAGGGCATGATGCTGAGCGCTGAGCCCGGGTCAACTTGAACACGACTGATTTCCGAAGATCCAATATACCCTGTGTAGTACAGTGGTCGGTCATGTTCGTGTTTGACATGCATGTCTTCTTGTGTGAATGATATGCATGGTAGACTTCTTGCCGCTTGCAGGCATTGCAGACAGGTTTGATCATCAGAAGCCTCGGGAATCGGAGTGACTTGTGTAATAAAGCTCTCCGTATTCTTTAAAGCTTCGATCAGAGCTTCCTTGGTAGTTTTAGATAACTTCAAGAGCTCGTATAAAGTGATTCTGGCCGGTATGTTGGCCAATTGCGCCATGACGTTGAATTGAAAGGGAGCGCTTGACTCCCCGAGTTCCTGGTGAAGATTTTTATTGAACCGGAGCTCTTTCTGTTTGCCTTTGTCGACCGGCTTCTTCGGTACAGAACCCCCAGCGTCTTGGGGCTGTTCTTCCACCTCTTGAGCATTCTGGCCGTAATCCCTCAAATAGGCTTTTCCTGACCAAGTGCCAGGGTTGTCTCCTGGATATGCTGCCAGGACAATCCTCTCCTCTTCTGAATCAGTAAGAGGTTTGAGGTGGTCATCGTTTTCGGTAACGGAGGGGCTAATCATGTTGGAAGATTTAGCCTTGCCTCCCTTCTTTATGGACGAGGTGCTCGTCCACTGTTGATCTCCAAGCAAGTCAGGGTGGACCCACATGATTTCCCCTTTTGGGGTGGTGAGGGGTACCAACCCCCTGTCCTTCTGACTATGCAAGTCAGCATTCTTTAGGTGCATTTCTTCCTTGCGGATGGGTACAACACTGTTCGCGGTTACCACCGGGGGAAAGTCACCAAATTGGACCGCTATCATATTAGTGGATACGGTCTTCTGCTCTGGCTTCAAGGTGAGCACATTAGCGTTTACCAAATTCTGCAAGATGTCTTTGAAGACATAGCACTTTTTGGTAGGGTGCCCCAGAAATCTGTGATAACGACAATAGTTGGGGTCATCCACTTTCCCTGCTTCATCTGGCTTCCTGATTTCAGGCAACTGGAGCTTGTTGTTCTTTCGAAGCAATTGGAATAAGGTATCCACATGCTCTTCTTTGAATGAATATTGTTTGGGCACTCTTTGCTGATTTGGCGTTTTGCCTTGCTTGTTCGGCGGCGGAACTCGCGTGTAGTCGGCTGCCAAAGTCTCCTTTCCCTTAGACCGCTGGGCATTTTGCTGATTGTGTTGCTGTTGCGGTTTGGGTTGTGGCACTTCTTCAGCTTTGACACGCGCCACTATCTCCTCTGCTTGTTCTCCTTGCGAAACTAGTTGTCTCCAGGAGCGACACTCTGCTACTCCCATCTGAGCGAGGAGTTGGGTCTGCAGGTTGTGCCTGCACGTTTCAACCAGAGTTGATTGAGTCATACCTGAGGGGCATCGCAATGCCATGCTGCGGAATCTTTCTACATAGGTCTTGATTGACTCTCCTTTCCTTTGCTTAGTGGCAAGAAGAGTCGGGACGGAGACCTCCGTATCGTCCTCAAAGAATCTGGCCAAGAATAGCCTTTCCAGATCTACCCATTTTTGGATAGATCCAGCAGGCAGCTTCATGAACCATTCGAAAGCGACACCCTTAAGGGTACCGATGAATAACCTAGTCAGGATAGCATCATTTGCTACTACGTCTCCAGTTTGGGATTTGAAGTAGTAGATGTGTTGATTCGGCGATCCTGTGCCATCGAAAGGTTGTAAGGTAGAGGCCTTAAATTTTGGTGGGTAGGGAGCTGTATCCCACTCAGCAGGGTAAGGCCGTACTACTCCCTCTTCACGAAGCTCGCTTTTGTTAGCAATTGCGTTGAGGCGAGCCTCCAGTTCATCCACCTTGGTGGATTGAGGGTGCAGTTCTTTTTCTATCTCCTTCTCACCTTCGGAAGAAGATTCCAGATTGTGAGTCTCACGATCTGAATGTTCGTGCACTCTTTGTTTTCCTTTCAAAGTTGTCTTCCGGGAAGACTCAGGTTTGTGGCCTTTTTCAGCGAGGAGCTGGGCCAACATATCCTTTAATTGGAGAAGTGTCTCCTGTTGCGCCTGGAGCATGACATGGTGCTCGTTCACCTTTTTGGCTATATCCTCGGGGCTTTCCGTCATGTAGGCAGAAACTCCTTGTGCTCCGACAGAGCTTGAAGATTGAGACTCGGCTATTGCCAAGTGTTCATCACTTATTGTAATGCCTTTGGCTAACTTTTGATAGTTAACCGGGCGAATAGCTCCTGTCCGAGTCCGAGTATTCCGATATACTCCTTCGAGTTGGTCACAAATTTCCCTAACAGTTGGGGAGTGACTTCTTTGCGACTCGTCGGAATCGGAATGCGAAGCTTTCCCTCGGCCGATCATGTTGATAGTGACCTGAGGGTACTCAGATTTCTTTTTGTGTCGGCGTTGTCGTTTGGCAGGCCTAACAACATTTGTTAACCTGTCGAACACAGATTGCCGAGGTGTAGATGTGCAGCAATGGCACTCCGAAAGAACCGCCGAAATAAGCCTCTCACATTGGCATGAATGAGCTGCTTGCATTGTCGGTTTTCCCTTTGACAGCAATTCCCGCAGGTCAGGAACATGAGAGGAACTTTTCCCCGGGCTTGGAAGTGGAGATGGAACCCCCTGCCCTTGGTTAGTTGAGACTAGTTCTTGTCGAACGTGGATTTTGAAACCACGCTGATCTTTCTGAACCTGGCGGACCTCTTAAAGATTGCGTTCTCGAAGAACAGCACCAGAGTAGCGTTCTTGAAGATTAACGCGAGGGTCGCGTTGGGATTTGTAAACGTTAGGCCGAGGCCTACGTTTAAATGATGAAACAGACCCGCGAGGGTCCTGTTTTGTTTGAACGCGCCCCTGGGGGTCGCGTTTAGTTGGTGAAACAGACCTGCGAAGGTCATGTTTTGTTTGAACGCGCCCCTGGGGGTTGCGTTTAATTGGTGAAACAGACCCGCGAGGGTCGTGTTTTGATTGAACGCTTCCCTGAGGGTCGCGTTTGACAGCTTCCTTCTGAGGGCTGCGTTTTGAGGAGACAACGCGCTACTCAGGGTCGCGTTTCAGCTGAATTAGCCGAGGCTCATAGTTGGGCTCATTGCCACGAAGCGAGCGTTCTATTTTGGGAACGCTAAGTTCGGCTGAAGTTTCAGGAACGCGATCTTCGCGTTGAGCCAACATTCGGCTCTCACGTAAGTGTGCTCGTCGTATGGATCTTCTCCGTCGGCGAGCGGCGTTCTTCTTGGCTTGTTTTAAAGCCTTAGCAGCAGCGTCGTTGACGCATATGGAACTTGTTTCTTCCAGAGGCCGTTTGTGGCCCGAAGCATGCCTTGCTGACGCGGATGTGGGATCTTCCGCCAACAGAGCCAGTTTGAGTTCCTGGCCGAAGGAGAGGGCTTTCTTCGGCACTTCAACAACAGAATCGATCTCCTTAGAGATCTTGCGGACACCATGCCTAGCCTTAGGGCTAAGCGATCCAGAGGACAAGGCCTCCTCGTATTTTGCTTGATCAAACTCTACGACGAGAGTTTCTACAATTGTTCCAGTGAGATGAACGTCGGATTGCGCCACCACTTCTTCATCGGAGAAGCTGGTCCCCAGCGGAGTCGCCATCTTTTGTTTGTAGGAAAAATCGTAAAGAAGAGAATAAAGAAAATTTGACTTTGATTCCTTTGATCTCTATTACAACTTGATTACAAAAGAGAAGAAAACGAATTTGGTTTTCTCCTTTGTTTAAAACTGGGTTCTTCTTGGTAGCGATGGAGTGCCTCCTTCGATTGCTTACGTCGAACTTGCTCTCCGTTGACGATCCGACCGTCTCTTATCTCGTGGGAACGATGAACTTCCGTGGGAAGTTTTATATGTAACTCTCGGATGAGTTTAAGAACTCTGAATGAGTTTAAACTCTGTAGATAGAGTTGTTAGAACCGAAAATTCGGTTAATGATCAAGCTGTTATCTGTTGTCGAAGAATCCTCTTAGATTTGATCTTCTGAGATTGATTCAAAAATCTTATCTTAAAAGATTTAGTTGCTGCTGCTGTTGAATCACCGAACCTGAGTGGTTGAGATCCTCCAGAGTTCGCCTCCGCTGCTAACTCCTGTTTAGATTCTGAGAAATCTAATCTCCAGAATCCAACCCGTCAGCCTCCTGATCCGATTCTCAAAAATCTGATCTCTAACTCTGTTGAGTTTGTTGAGTTTTATATGGGGATAAGGGGTTGTAACTGACCCCTATATCCGCTCCTACGTGGGCGAAAATCCCTCAGAACGTGGGATAAACGGTTCTGGAACCGTTCGACTTGTGTTTGAACAAGTCAAACGCCCACTCTGGCGTTCAGAACCCAACTTCGTGTCTTAGAATTGTGATGCGAGGGTCGGTGTTAGCTGAACATTGATGAACGCGAGGGTCGCTCGTGTTTTGATTTGTTCCTTGCTTGAAAACGCGGGGGTCGGTATGAGTTGAACCCTTATGAACGCGAGGGTCGCTCACGTTGAGTTGTGACTTGGAAACGCGGGGGTCGCCTGCACTTCCATATTTGTGATACGGGGATGACTTTCGCGTTTTAGAAGGAGTTTGTTGACTTGTAACTTCTTCTGTAAGGTGTTGCAAAGACCGTTGTTCTGCAATCCTCGCTTTAGCTGTGGTGGAGTGTGAAAGTCGTCAAATTGTAACCTTCACTATAGATTGTGAAGACTGCTGAATAGAGTTTCCATCAGTTGTCGGAAGTGTCGTCGTATTGTAACTCTTCTCGATCTATGTGAAAAGGCCTCCATTTGCAGTTTCTTCGTTTATCGACCCGAAAGCTATTTGATTGTAGCTTTCGTTGTAGGAGCTTAGACGGGAATCAACATCCATAGTGTCTTTTAGACGAATATTTGCCCACAGCTCTCTACCAAGCAATTCACCAACTAAGTCCAACCTTTTATTTCTAAAATCATTACACTGCTCATCAGCATCTCTATTAGTCATGCTGTTGTCGCAGCCATCAAGATCAATCATCTCAGAAATGAGGTCGTGTTTGCGGTGATCGTGGAAGTCGTTTGATTGTGACTTCCGTTATCGGGGCTTGTTTTAATCAGCTATCCATTGTGATTTTTAGACAGCCTACAGCGTTCAATCAAAACACGACCCTCGCGGGTCTGTTTCACCAATTAAACGCGACCCCCGGGGGCGCGTTCAAACAAAACAGGACCCTCGCGGGTCTGCTCCATCATTTAAACGTAGGCCTCGGTCTAACGTTTACAAATCCCAACGTGACCCTCGCGTTAATCTTCAAGAACGCCACTCTGGTGCTGTTCTTCAAGAACGCGATCTTCAAGAGGTCCGCCAGGTTCAGAAAGATCAGCGTGGTTTCAAAATCCACGTTCGACAAGAACCAGTCTCACCTACCCAAGGGCAGGGGGTTCCATCTCCACCTCCACACCCGGGGAAAAGTTCCTCCCAAGTTCCTGATTTGCGGGAATTACTGTCAAGAGGAAAGCCGACAATACAAGCAGCTCACTCATGCCAATGTGAGAGGCTTATTTCGGCGGTCCTTTCGGAGTGCCATTGCTACACATCTTCACCTCGGCAGTCTGTGTTCGACAGATTAACAAACATTGTCAGGCCTGCCAAGCGACAACGCCGATACAAAAAGAAGACGGCTGAGGCTGAATACCCCGAAGTCACTATAAATGTGATAGGTCGAGGGAAAGCTCCCAGTCCCAATTCTGAAGAATCGCAAAGGAGTCATTCCCCGACTGTTCGGGAAAGGTGCGAAGAGTTTGAAGGGGTATACCAACATACCCGGACTCGTACGGGAGCCATTCGCGCGGTTAACTACCAAAGGTTAGCTAAAGGGATCGCTTCTAATGAGGAACATTCGGCGATAGCCGAATCCCAATCTTCCAGCTCTGTTGTAGCTCGTGAAGTCTCTGTTTACACAACAGGGAATCATGAAGACTTGGCTAAGAGAGTCGACGAACATCACGTCATGCTCCAAGCGCAACAGGAGATATTACTCCAAGTAAAGGACATGTTGGCCCAGCTTCTGGCTAAAAAAGGCCACAAACCTGAATCTTCCCGGAGGACAACCTCCAAAGGGAAACAAAAAGCGACTGAGCATTCAGATCGCGACACTTACGACCTGGAATCCTCCTCCGAAAACGAGAAGGAGACAGAAAGAGAATTGCACCCTCAGTCCACCAAAATGGATGAATTGGAGGCTCGTCTCAATGCAATTGCCAACAGAAGTGAACTCCGCGAAGAATGAGTGGTGCGGCCTTATCCTGCGGAATGGGATACAGCTCCCTACCCGCCAAAATTTAAGGCTCCAACCTTGCAACCGTTCGATGGCACTAGATCGCCGAATCAGCACATTTACTACTTCAAATCCCAAACTGGAGATGTGGTAGCAAATGACGCCATCTTGACCCGCTTATTCATTGGCACACTCAAAGGAGTTGCCTTTGAATGGTTTATGAAACTGCCTGCCGGATCTATCCAAAAGTGGGTAGACCTGGAAAGGCTATTCCTGGCCAGGTTCTTTGAGGACGACACAGAGGTTTCAGTCCCAACTCTTCTCGCCACCAAGCAAAGGAAGGGAGAGTCTATCAAAGCCTACGTGGAAAGATTCCGCATCATGGCATTGCGATGCCCCTCAGGTATGACCCAATCAACCATGGTTGAAACTTGCAGGCACAACCTGCAGACTCAACTCCTTGCTCAGATGGGAGTAGCGGAGTGTCGCTCCTGGAGACAATTAGTTTCACAAGGAGAACAAGCTGAAGAGATAGTGGCGAGAGTCAAAGCTGAAGAAGTGCCACAACCCAAGCCGCAGCAACAACGCAATCAGCAAAATACCCAGCGGTCTAAGGGGAAAGAGACTCTAGCAGCCGACTACACGTGAGTGCCACCACCTACCAAGCAAGGCAAGGCGCCAAATCAACAAAGAGCGCCTAAGCAGTATTCGTTCAAGGAGGAGCACGTGGATACCTTATTCCAATTGCTTCGAAAGAACAACAAGCTGCAGTTGCCTGAAATCAGGAAGCCGGATGAAGCAGGGAAAGTGGATGACCCTAACTATTGCCGTTATCACAGATTCCTTGGACATCCTACCAAAAAATGCTACGTCTTCAAAGACATCTTGCAGAATTTGGTAAATGCTAATGTGCTCACTTTGAAGCTCGAGCAGAAGACCGTGTCTACCAACTTGATAGCGGTCCAATTCGGCGATTTCCCATCGGTGACCACTACAAATAGCGTCGTTCCCATTCGTAAGGGAGAGATGCGCTTGAAGAATGTTGACTTGCATAGTCAGAAGGACAGGGGGTTGGTACCCCTCACCACCCCAAAAGGGGAAATCATGCGGGTCCACCCTGATTTGCTCGAAGATCAGCAGTGGACGAGCACCTCGTCCAGAAAAAA
>BQKN01051720.1:6333-18140 GCA_022839385.1 Asparagus kiusianus | reverse complement strand
CAGGTCAGTCCTAGAACTGATGAGAGGAAGAGCTGATATCCCACTTTGTTGAGATATTTTGCTTAAGGTTCTTGTTTCCTTTGTGAAACAGGAATTCCTATTGCGACCTGACTCTCTTGTTGTGCTGTCGAGGTGCTGCCGAAATTTTCACTGCGTGCAACATTCTTAACCTTATTAAAGACTTTCTATAGTAATTTAGGTTCTCTCCTTACAAATTTTGACGAAATGATAGTACACTTGAACACACGTAAATACATATACACGTCACGTTTAAATATCTAATGAGATAGAAACCTTCCTCTGACAGCCGGTCATACACATTTGTTCTAAATTAAAATGATATATCTAGGGAGATGCTCACTTCCATTAATTTTTAAATTATAGATGCGGACAGTTCCTGACAAATCGTTCATAGGCATACCACGTGATCGAAGACATCTAGACACCCGGTACAAGGATGGGATAGAAGCTTTCTTAGCCTACTCTGACACAAACCCTCTACGGTCGCTAAGCGGGTCAATTTTCTGTCCTTGTAAGAATTGCAGGAACGGTAAAATGCTTGCTAGGAGTGATGTAAGTTTTCATCTGTCAATTAATAGATTTGATAGCTCTTATGTATTTTGGAGTCATCACGGTGAAGGAGTCCCGGTGATACAGTCAGAGGAAGAATACACTGAAGTCAGCAATCCGACAGTTGACACGACTGATATGTTAGAAGATATTCTTGCACCGCCGAGTGATGTCAACACTAATGATGTGTTTCAAGATGTAGATCGATTGATGAGACTTGTTAAAGAAAACGAGTCACCGTTATACGAGGGGTGTAAGGAGTTCACAAGGCTTTCTTTTATGCTGAGGCTTATTCATATCCAAACACTCAGTGGGATGGCTGTTACACATTTTGAGATGTTATTAGATTTGTTGAGGAAAGTCATTCCAGGCGGTGAGAAAAGTGTCCCCGCGACCTATTACGAAGCTCACAAGATTGTTGATACGCTGGGGCTTGATTACAAGAAGATAGACGCCTGTCCTAATAACTGCATCTTGTACAATAAGGGTAATGAAGCTCTGGAGGAATGTCCGACGTGTCATGTATCACGTTGGAAAGGAGAAGCTACAAGCACATCCGAAGGTGGTGCGTCCAATAAGCAGAGCAGAATCCCTGCGAAGGTTCTCTGATATTCTCCAATTGTTCCTAGGCTGCAGCGGTTTTATATGTCTGCCGAGCTGGCTGAGAATATGCGATGGCATTCGACAGACCGTAAAGAGGACGAGAAACTAAGACATCCTGCGGACGGTGAGGCATGGAAGCACATTGACCGTATATACCCCGACTTCGGTAAAGAGTCTCGAAATATTAGGCTGGGGCTTGCTAGCGACGGATTTAATCCATTTGGAGTAATGAGCTCTGCTTGGTCTACCTGGCCAGTGTTGCTGACACCGTACAACATGCTGTCGTCGATGTGCATGAAGCAACCGTACATGATACTGTCACTTTTGATCCCTGGAAGATATTCTCCTGGAAATGACATCGATGTTTTCCTCTAACCATTAATTAACGACCTGAAGCTTCTCTGGGAAAAAGGTGTCAGCACTTATGATGCTTATGGTAAGGAGTCTTTCTGTATGCGGGCAATGGTCATGTGGACAATTAATGACTTCCCGGCATACGCTAACCTGTCTGGATGGTTGACGAAGGGTCAGATTGCTTGTCCGATTTGCATGTCAGACTATGAGGGAAAGTTCCTGAAGTACAGCCATAAGTTTTGTTATTGGCAACACAGAAGATGGTTGCCTACAGGGCACAAGTTCAGAAAGTTAGTAGGAAAGTTCGACGGCAATCCAGAAAGTAGACCGGCACCACCAAGGCTGACCGGAGAAGAAATATTTGAGCTTCTACATCCTTTACCTAGAAAAATATTTGGAAAAAAAAGATTCAATAAAGAAAATCTATTTGGTGTTAGGAGAAAAATATTGAAGCAAAAATGAAAGGAAAAGGGAAAATCGAAAGGAAATAAACCTCGCAATGTCCAGTCGCATGGGCGTGTCTCAAAGGGCATCGAACTTCCGCATGGATGGTTAAAATTCAGCATATTTTATCAGCTGCCATATTGGAGAAGTTTAAAAATACGTCACAACTTGGATGTCATGCACATCGAGAAGAACATATGCGAGAATCTCTTGAACACTTTCTTGCAGGATGGGAAAAAATCGAAAGATGACTTAAGGGCACGTCAAGACCTAACAGAATTGAACATTCGTCCGGAACTGCAAGCTATAGATAAGGGCGACGGAAAGTTTGAACTCCCAGCCTCCCGTGTCACACTGTCGAAGGATGAGGTGCACAATATGTGTTTATTTCTAAAGTCCGTGAAGACACTGGATGGTTATGCTTCAAACATTTCAGCAAATGTGCATATTGAGGACAGAAAGATTTTGGGACTCAAGATACATGACCATCATATTCTATTACATCAACTTCTCCCGGTTGCATTGCGACATGCTGACAAGGAACTCGCGATGGTGGTAATAGAATTCTACGGTTTCTTCAACCAACTGTGCTCTAAGGTGATTGATGTCAGAGAGTTTGAAGAATTAGAGGGACGTGTTGCTAATACACTGTGTAAAATGGAAATACTATTTCCACCCTCATTCTTCACGGTCATGGTGCATCTCACAATACATTTAGCATACGAAGCCCGCATCGCAGGACCAGTTCAATATCATTGGATGTACCCCGTGGAGAGGTATTTATTATTATAATATTCATTTAATATTTGTCAAATTACGTACTTCAGTTCCATTTTGTCACAAATCATGAAACTATATGCTTGTAGGTATTTGGGTTTCATGAAACAACTGATGCATAATCGTGCACTTCCTGAAGGGTCGATCGTAGAGAACTACATAAGTAACGAGAGTTTGAATTTTATCTCTCGTTACTTGCGGGGCGTGGAGACAAGGCTAAACCGTCCCCAACGAATAATTGACGGTACATTCTACAATGATCGTGGGGAGGACACTAGATTCCCCAGAATGGAGCTAGATCAAGCCCACACATATATCCTGAGCAATGATACTACATTTAACATATACGCGGCGTAAGTATTTAACTGTTTGAATCAGATTATATCACCTCACAATAATTATCTCTATTTAACCGTTATAAATACTTCTTGTCTAGGCTTCACATCCGACATGTCCAGACTAATCTTAAATGCAGAACAAAAAATAAGAGAGTTATGGACGCACACTCTAGACAATTCCCTGTATGGCTGAAGGGTGAAGTAAGATCTTTTTACATTTCTGATTCGTATATCAAATATATGTGCCTGCCAACAGATATGTAAACTATTTGCTTCTTTTCTTAAAGGTTGACAAACGGATTACGAATGGGGTTAACCTGTCTGAGAAAGTTTGTTTATATGCCAGAGGTCCTTCTAATGTGGTTAAACATTATGGAGGCTACTGTGTCAACGGCTTTAGGTTTAACATCGTCAATCTCGAAGAGAGACGATAAACGCAAAACAGCGGTGTGTTCTGCTCCTTCTCACAACTGTCATACGCTAGTGCAAAAGATCTAAATCCGATACAAGGGGAAATCTATTGCTACGGTCAGGTAGAAGACATCGTGGAGATTTTCTATGGGATTAATAAGGAAGTCAGTCATGTGATGTTTAAGGTTCGTTGGTGTGAACAGAAAAAGGCGAAGGATGACTACGGTTACACAATCATTAATCTTAACAAGGAAATATATCAGTCTGAAAAATACATGTTAGCTGCTCACGCTAAACAGTACTTTTATGTCAAAGATATAATGAAAAATGACGAATGGGTTATCCTTAAGAATCCGCCTAGAGCCTACATTCATGAAGTCGTGTCTGACGAAGATCACGATGAGGAGGTTATCTTGGCCGACGAAATAGCCGAGGAGTTTTCATTGACACAAAATAATAATCATGACGATGAAATTGCACTAGCGCGCCCTGATGTACCTGCGATTATATGTGAGCCAAGGCGTAAAGGTAAAAAACCTGTCAGCAGCGGAGTCGATAAAACTATAAGAACAGTCCTTTCGTTGGCACGCACACGGTCGCAGGCTATCTGCACACGATCACAGAGTAGAGCCTCAACATCATCTGTTTGACTGGTTATCATGTATCACGATGTGTCATGTATTATATTATTACCTTTATATTATCTGGTTGACTGGTTATCATGTGGATGTGTCATGTATTATATTATTATCTTTATATTATCTGTTTGACTGGTTATCATGTATCACGGTGTGTCATGTATTACATTATTGCCTTTGTATTATCTGTTTAACTGGACATCATGTACACGCGATTCTGTTGCCATGTGCTATTTTATTAATTATTTACATTATATACTTTTGTTGGATATTCATTATGTTTTCAAAGTATAGATGACAAAAGGATTACGTAAAAAAGCGCTTGAGAGACTATTTGGTAGACATTTTGGAGGTGACGCACATGCCTCTACATCAGGTATTTTTATTTATTTGTTATATCTGTACATTTCTATAAACTATTAACATGAGCCTAATATTTTTTTAACATTTACTACACAGGAGGAGGAGATGCTACACATGACTCGCAGCCATAGGACACATCACGCGGAGATGCTCCACATGACGTGGAGACACAGGCTGATCCTACACAGCATGCGGAGATACCACCGCCACCGCATGTAGATGTATTGGAGGAGAGGAGATTTGAGCCGTATAGTGCATCTTTAGAAGCTGCGGCACTACCGCCAGATTCTATTACGAATCAGCGAGTCCACGGTCCGGCCAAGGTGAGGGTGGATTAGGATTCTTATCATGCGGTGCGCCCTATCGCGCAGCATAGGTACGAACAAGCAAAGCGTAGATGCCTCGAACTAAAAGGTATGAATAAATTTTTATAGTTTATCGGTTATTATTTTAAATTTTTTTTGCAAATATAGATTGATTCATTGTTTCATTCGATTCTTTGTTTCGCAGGTACCGGGCGACCTCCTAGACGCGGCCGAAATGCTACCAAGGAAATGAACCTCATCCCTGATATTAATCGGAGGGCTGTAATCCGATGGGAAAACGGAGTGCCTGTCGGGGCCTTTGCCAATGCTTTCAACAATTTCCTTGCCGCTTTAGCCAGGAGACACGATTTCTTCAACATTTTTTTAACGTGGAAATCACAGCGGATTGATGCGCTGGTGGCTTGCTGGAGATATACATGTGTGAGTCATTTATTTTAATTTTTATCATTATTAGTTATTAGTTTATTATTATGTTTAATACACTGATTTGTATCTATTTTTTCTTTATATGCTGAAGCGATTTTTCTTTCTCGACGATAATATTTGTGCCTGGACGTACTGCTTCGGGCAAATCAATTTATCGTTCAAGAGATGGCGGTTTGAGATAAAAAAAAATATTTTGTCCAAATAACAGAAGATTGGGAGCGATTTTGGCATCTTGACGAGCGTGTGGGTGGAGTAGATTTTTTGCACTTTACGATTACTGGGACACGGCTGAAATTCAGGTATTATTGAAGTATATATTTTTAATTTATTGTTTGAATTTCTATATTGGACGATTTGACATTGTTTTGCAGTCTCAAGCTGAAATAGCAAGGAGGAATCGCAACGCGCCTCGTAGTTACGAGCATCACGGGGGCTCCACGTCCTTCAGCCAGCATTATCATCAATTAGAGCTTGAGGTATATAATATATTAGCTTTTAAGTTGAGTATAATTTATGTGTTATGGGTTAATGATATATTTGAATAAAATAAGGAAGGGGAGATCTCAGACATGTTGCAGATCGTATTCTGACTTCCTAGAGCCCGAATTACGCCGATGAAGAGAAGAAAGCAAAGAATAAGGATCTGGCTGTAAGTAGCAGTTCATTTATATATTCAATTTCATATCAATGCATCATTAGTAAGTCGACTTGCCCGGGTTGTTTTGATATATCGCAGGAGAAATTACATGCTAAGGTACAGGAGCAATTGACTCAGTCTCAGGTCTGTTCTAACACTCCTGGCCGGCTAAGTAGAGAGGAGGAGGACTCCATCATCGAGATGGTCATTGGACCTAGTAGGAAGAACAGATACCGGTGGAGAGGATCCGAGCAGAGGTCGCACGAGTCTAGTAGCACCTACGAGTCTGCAGCACCACAAGGAACACCAGGAAGCAGTTCATATCAAGACTCAATGGAACATCGATTAAAAGTGATTGAAGATTGACAGTCGCAGCAAATAACATATCAGCGGGTTGCAGAGGAAGAACGAAGGTGCCGGGAGCAGACCATATTGGAGTTCACACAATTCATGTCGACTCTGCCTCAGGAGGCTCAGGAGACATATAGGAGACGGTTTCTGTCGTCACAGGTAATATATATACTTTGCTTTTTTTTAATTAGATGATATCGTACATACTGATACATACTGATACAAACTGTTACACACAAACCCTAACTCTAACCCTAACACAAACCTCAAAATATATACTTATAATGTTTTTATGTGATGGTGGTGTTGATGGTGTATGCGTGCGTAGTGTTAGTGGTATTGGTTGGTGGGTTGGTTAGTTGGTTGGTTGTGGTGTTGTGTTGTGGTGGTCGTTATGTGATTGGTTTGTGAGGGGTTTGGTCGTGGTGGTGGGAGGAATGGGGATTGGGTGTTGATGGTGGTGATGGTAGTGATGGAGGGGGAGGGGGTGTGTAGAGTATGATTGGTTGGTGGGGGGGCTTTGGTCGTGGTTGAGGATGGGGAGTGGGGATTTTGTTGTGGTGCTGGTTGAGGGGGAGGGGTAGGGCGATGGGGAGTGTTGTTGGTTGGTGGGTGAGGTTGGAGTATTTGTGGTGGTGTTGTGTGATTTGTGGTGATGTGTTGTGCAGTGTAGTGTTGTATTGTGTTGTGATGGTGTAGTGTTGTGTGTTGTTGTGTTGTGGTGTTGTGGTGTTGTGTTGTTGTGTTGTGATGTTGTGGTGTTATGTTGTACTATATTAATATTTGCACTCATATTAACGTTTACACACACTTGTTAACATTTGATTTATATTTACAGGCCGGGACTTCTTCACAAGGTGCAGCCGGGGGTAGTCATAATGCGGCTGGTGTTGAGGATGAGGATGACGATGATCAGGAGGATTGATTGTCCTTAATATAACTTTGAAAACAATTTCTTGTGTTGTATAAACAAAATTTATTATGTACCCGTCGAGAAACTTTTACTTGCTTTTATTGAATTAAATGTGTGATATATGCGTAAGATGTGATATTTGCGTGAGATTGAATATTATACTGCTGATTGAACAGGTTTTTAAAAATTATAATCGATATTGTACAGGGTTTTTTCAATTTTCAAAATATTTTCCAAATTCTTTTTTTAAATTTTTAGCGACGGAATTTTCGTTGCTAAATACAATTTTAGCAACGGAAATTCCGTCACTAAATGATTATTTAGCGACGGAAAACATGCACGAAATCATATCTGTCTATTTTAAAAATATATTAGCGACGGACGTTACGTCGCTAATATAGTTTTGGCGACGGACTAACCATTGCTAAAGAATAATTAGTGATGGAAATGCCGTCGCTAATGTTTTTTTAATTTTTTATTTTTTTAAAATAGCGATTATTTTGCCGTCGCTAATAAACCGTCGCTAAATATTAGCGATGGAAATTTCGTCGCTAAAAGTTATTTTAGGGACCCCAGTAATAACGTCGAACTTTTAGCGATAGAATTTTATTTTTTTCATCGCTAAAACTTTTAGCGACGGAATATCGACTTATAGCGACGGATTTGTCCGTCGCTAAAAGTAGAAAATCCAGCATTGACCTACCTCTTGCACAAAATTTTTATTCCAAACTGTTCCTTTTGCTGCTTCACAAGCTACAATATTCAATTTTAGTTGTAAAATTGGGTATAGTTTCTTGCTTACAGATCATTTAACTAATAGCTCCATTATGTAATGCAAAGACAAACCATGATGTAGATTATCTATTTTTAGAGTCCCACTGGAAACCAAAATCAATGTATCCTTCAACTTTTAAAGGATAACTACCATATAGAAAACAATAATGTTTTTTTTTAGTTAAGATATTTAAGAATATATTTAACTGCAATCCAATGTTCCCCTTCAGGATTGGACTGATGTCCACTAACTCACTTACTTCCTGAACAATATCTATAGCCTAGGCAGAACATTGCATAAATGAGACTGTCTATAACATAAGCATATGGATTACTTCATTTTTTATAACTTTTTAACTGTATGAGGTGATATTTTCTTAGAAAGAACAACTCTATGTCCCAACGGAATAATTTTCTTCTTTGCATGCTGCAAGTTAAACTTAGCTATTATCTTATCACTATAAGTAGAATGGGATAATGCTATTAACATGTTATTCATCTCTATATAGTTTAAGACCCACATTATATAATTCTTCACTCATTTCTTTCATAGAGAGTTTGTTAGATAATCATAATTTTAATAGTTAATAACATTCTGGCATCATTAAGATTGTTTAGAAGTATCTAATAAAAGTTTGTTTTTTCAGTTAAAAGTGTTTAATAAAATCTTTCATAGATAATTATTAGACAACCACAATTATTGTATTTTTAAGACTTTTTAGAGATTATTTGTAAAATTTGAATATTCAATAGTAGTTTTAGATTGTTCAATGGGTTGATAAAAAATTTTAGATTTTCTATATGTTTCTTTAATTTTTCACTTATTTGGGGTGTTTTTAGTAACTTTAGATTTTGGAAGTCTATAAATGTTTAGTTTTTGGGGTGTTGTATATAATTGCAGATTGTTCATGAAACTATTAAAAAAATTCTACTTATCAAGTATTTTTGTAATTTGTTGATTTTTTTGAGGTGTTTTTTTATAATTTTTACCTTTTTCAGAAGTGGTTATTTGTAATTTTTTTAATTTTTAAGGCATTTTCTATAGTTTCAAATTGTTTAGGGAATTATTCAAAAAAATTCATATTTTAAGGGTGTTTTGTATAATTTTTGGTGAGGAGGTTGTTAATAATTTTTTAAAATTTACCTATAATTTCATATTGTTTAGGAGGTTGTCCAAAAATTAGATTTTTAGGGTTATTTTTTTCTTATTTTCAGATCTTTTGGATGGTTTTTTAACTTTTGGGTTTTTTCATGATCCTAATTTTTGTTTGTTTTAGAATTTTCAAATAGGGGTTTGTAATTTATAGTAGCTGTATAATGGGTTATTTATAATTTTTAAAAATTTAAGGACTATTTTTTAAGTTTTATTTTCTAAGGGATTGTTTGTAATTTTCTAATTTAATGATTCTTTGTATAGTTTTTAGATTATTAAGAATATTATTTATAAAAATTTTGGATATTTAAGAGTTTATTAAAGATATTTCTTTTATTTAGGATAGCAGCACCAATATTTGATCTATTTAAAGATTCTATTAATTAGGTTAGGATTATGATTTGATATTTAAATAAAAATCAATGGAAATATCATCCAAAGAAAGTATTTTTCAAACTCCACTCTTTAAAAGGAGTATGACATGATATGATTAGTAGTCAATTTGAGAGCCCAACATTGGCTTAACATAGGCTATAAGGTTAACTTATCTTAAAGCTTATCATATATGAAGTCATTAAACACTTTTAAGCTTAACTAGTTAGGTTACCCTACCTGTCTTTTCAAAAAAAGTTATGTAACTCTTACTGAGGTAATAAATCTCGAAGCAAATAATCGTATGTGCCGGGTTTTTTTTAAGAATGTCCTACGTATATATTGAAAGGATAAATTTTCGTTTTAGACCCTTTTAGAAATTTATTTTCAATAATCGACTCCTTTCAGATTTATTTACAAATTTCGATCAAGTTTCAGCCAGGTGGCGGAAACTGTGTCCAAATTGCGATTAAAGTTAAAAAAATTTACGGGATTTAAAATCTCATGAAGTTATGTCCTTAATTAATTAGTGCTAACAAAAAAGTTTGGCTCAAGAAGTAAACTGCTACTAAACTTCACGGGATTTAAAATCTCGTGAAGTTTATATTAAACAAATTTCATAAAATAAGTAGTTATGTGCAATGAGTTTAGATTCCTAGAATATGTTGGGATGAGATTCAAACTCAAGACCACTTGAATGATTGAAGTTTAGCTTTCTTTGAGCTAACCACTTGACAAACTATGATAACCATGTTATATTGAACTCACTGGGATTTAAAATCCTGTGGTGCTAGGCTATTTCTAAACTTGACAAGATTTAGAATCCCGTGAAGTTTAATTAATGACTATACTTCACGGGATTCTAAATTCCGTAAAGTTTTTTAACTTTATTCGCAACTTTTGACCTAGTTTCAACCAAGTGGTTGAAACTGAGTTGAAATTTGCTAATAAATCCGAAAAGGTCGATTTTCAAAAATAAATTTCTCGAAGGGTCTAATACGAAAATTTGTCCATAATGAAAAGACCACTTTCAATGGTTGATAACGTATGACCAGCTATAGAGTGACAACTGTCGGCATTTTGTTGATTGGATTTGTAAACCGTGGCCTTTTTTATAACGATGATAGGTTCCTTGGTGCTAACTTAGTTATAAAGGGGTTTTATATATGAGATTAATGGGTATCCTTGTCATAGGAGGGGATTTCTCTCCTTGTCGTCTATATGGCACAATCCCCATCATCCTTATAAAGTAGGCACAAATCCCCACCAATTCACACTTTCTCTCCTACTTTATAAGGATGGTGAAGATTGTGCCACATAGGCGTCAAGGAGGAAATCCCCTCCTATGACAAGGATACCCATTAATCTCTTTATATATACTAGTATCATGTACGTGCGTTGCACGTAGGCACCCTTGTTAGTCAATTTTTGGAATTTTTTGGGTTCTATTAGGTTAGAAAGTGAATAGTTATTAAGATATTATAGTAATTAATAAAGAATTAATATTTATTCAATGAAATGAGACTTCATGCATAAAGATTAGATGGGGATATTTGTAGAAGGTCATGAATATTTATTCTACATGTTTTTTTGAAAGGTATAAACTTCGAATTATCTCTATAAATTATATATATTTTTTCATGAAGCATGTCATCTGATCAAGATGGAACTAATGATCAAGGCAACATCCCGATCCGGGAGTTAAAAATTTATCAAAAACAATGGAGTATAAAAATGTTCGTGTCTTACGTAATACTATAGACTCCTTTAAGAATGGAGAAGAGAATAAGCAAAAGTTGATTCTAATTGATGAAGAGGTGATACTAATTTCACATTGTTATTATTCCATGTAATTTTCATATTACCATGATTATGTGATTTATTCTGCATTGTGACAAACATGGTTTTAAAATGATGACAAGCATGAAAATCCATATGAATGGATCGGGATGTTGGCTTGATCATTAGTTTCATCTTGATCAGATGACATGCTTCACCAAAAAAATATATAATTTATAGAGATAATTCGAAGTTTATACCTTTTAAAAAAACATGTTTTTACTAACCTTTTTGAATCATATAGTGTTGCTTCCATCTCTACCTTTTTTATTTTTTTGTTAGGATTTGATAAGATTTTATAAGATGGAAGTTAAGTATGGATTATATTTATATGAGACAGAAGAAACAAAAGTGTAAACAACATTTATTAAATATTATTTGTAACTGATGTCTTTTCTAAACGCACAAATATTATTTAATAAAGGAGTAAATATTATTAGAAATATTTGTGAATTTTCAAAATATAAACACACGCATCAGTGACAAATAATTAGAGGAGTATTTATTAGATAATATTT
>BQKN01051712.1:0-13966 GCA_022839385.1 Asparagus kiusianus | reverse complement strand
GCGAAGGGATTCAGGGTGACCTTTGAGGATGCTGTAGCAAAGGTTACCAAGGGATCTTTGGTGGTGATGAAGGGAGTCCGCAGTCATAACCTATACTATCTGAAGGGGAGCACCGAGATTGGCCGGGTTGCTTCGGCGATTTCAGAGGCGGACATGAGCAGACTTTGGCACTACAGGCTAGGGCATACAGGTGAAAAGTCACTGTGCAAGCAAGGGCTTTTGAAGGGAGCCAAGAGTGGGAAGATTGAATTCTGTGAGCACTGTGTACTTGGCAAGAAGACAAAGGTGAAGTTCGGGATGGCCATTCATAGGAGGAGGGGCATCTTGGACTACGTGCATACAGATGTTTGGGGTCCCACCAAGACGGCATCACTTGGTGGTCGACATTGGTTCGTCACGTTCGTTGATGACTATTCTAGGCGATGTTGGGTGTACACCATGAAGCACAAGAGTGAAGTCCTAGATTTATTTGTGGAGTGGAAGAAGAGGTTGGAACTGCAGACTGGGAGAAAGATCAAGACGTTGCGATCCGACAACGGTGGCGAGTATACTTCAGACCCCTTTCAGCAGCTATGTCGAGACGAGGGCATAGAGAGGCACTTCACAGTTAGTCATACACCGCAGCAGAATGGGGTGGCGGAGAGGTTAAATCGATCTTTGCTGGAGAAGATTCGATGTCTATTGGCGCATAGTGGTTTGGAGAAGGTCTTTTGGGCTGAGGCACTTTCTTATGCGAGCCACCTCATTAATAGGCTGCCTTCATCTGCGATTGAGGGGAAGACCCCTATGGAGATGTGGTCGGGAGAGACAGCACATGACTATGACCAGCTCAAGGTATTTGGTTGCCCTACATATTATCATGTTAGAACTGATAAGTTGGAACCTCGAGCTAGGAAGGCCATATTTGTAGGATTCAAGCGTGGTGTTAGGGATACAAGCTTTGGGATCCAGTTGATAAGAAGATTGTGCTGAGTAGGGACGTCACATTCGATGAGGCTTCTATCTTGAAGCTTCCCAGCTCTCATCAGGTGGAGAGCGACCCGACAGAGGAGATTTCGCAGGTGGTGGAGATTGATGCAGCTCCACAGAGTCCAGATAGTACAGTATCCATTAGAGTGCTGACTGAGGTGACGCCAGGCGAGCATGACGGTGATGCTGAGGATACAGGTACTCATGAGCAGGATCGGGGACCGACGGTTCAGGTTCAGGATTCTATTGCGGCACGGAGACAGAGGAGAGACATACGAGTGCCAGCACGGTATGCCGACACAGTTGCATATGCACTTCCGGTAGAGAGTATCGATGAGATGGTGCCTACTACTTTCAGAGAGGCCGAGCAGAGTTCGGAGGCTGATTCGTGGCAGGTGACTATGCAGGAGGAGATGGAGTCTCTTCACAAGAACGATACATGGGAGCTTGTTGAGCTTCCAAAGGGGCGGAAGGCGATTGGGTGCAAGTGGGTGTACACGAAGAAGGAGGGCATTGAGGGCACTCCAGTGAGGTTCAAGGCTAGGTTGGTTGCGAAGGGCTATGCACAGGAGGAAGGTATTGATTACAATGAGGTTTTCTCTCCGGTGGTGAAGCATTCGTCAATTCGGATTTTGCTAGCTTTGGTGGCACAGTATGGTTTGGAGTTAGATCAGCTGGATGTGAAGACAGCATTTCTTCATGGTGATCTTGATGAAGAAATATATATGACTCAGCCATTGGGATTCCGAGCTGCAGGGAAAGATAAGTCGGTTTGCAGGTTAAAGAAATCGCTATACGGTTTGAAGCAGTCTCCTCGACAGTGGTATAGGCGATTCGATGGTTTTATGCTTGGTCATTCGTACACTCGGAGCCAGTTTGATCCTTGCGTGTATTTTCGCAAGTTAAGAGGAGGTGCGTACATTTACTTGTTACTTTATGTCGATGACATGTTGGTTGCTTCTAGTTCCAGGTCAGCTATAGATGATTTGAAAGTTCAGCTTTCGAATGAGTTTGAGATGAAGGACTTGGGTGAGGCAAAGCGCATTTTAGGGATGGAGATCGGCAGAGACAAGAAGAAGGGCAGGATTTGTTTGACACAGGTGGCTTATTTGAAGAAGGTTCTACAGCGATTCCATGTTAGCATGGATACGAAGCCAGTTGGTGTACCGTTGGGAGCCCATTTGAAGCTTTCAGCTGACCTTTCACCGAAGTCAGTTGAAGACCGTGAGTTGATGTCGAAGACTCCATATGCGAGCGTAGTTGGGAGTTTGATGTACGCGATGGTATGTACGAGGCCGGATTTGTCACAGGCGGTGAGCATGGTGTCGAGATACATGCACGATCCAGGAGTGGGTCATTGGGACGCCGTGAGATGGATTTTGAGGTACATTCTAGGTACGCTCAATGTTGGTTTGGTTTATGAGCGGGACACTACAGGTGGGCAGCTATGCATTGGCTATGTTGATTCGGATTATGCCGGGGATTTGGATAAGCGCCGGTCTACGACGGGGTATGTGTTCACTTTGACCCGTGCACCGGTGTGTTGGAGATGCACCTTACAGTCTACGGTGGCTTTGTCTACGACGGAGGCAGAGTATATGGCAGTTACAGAGGCTGTGAAGGAGGCTATTTGGCTTCGAGGACTTTTGGAGGAACTTGGTATATCGCAGCGATCCGTCACTATTCATTGTGATAGCATGAGTGCTATATATTTGGCGAAGAATCAGGTTTTTCATGCGAGGACGAAGCACATTGATGTTCGTTATCACTTCGTTCGAGATGTTCTTGAAGATGGCGATGTGGAGATTGTGAAGGTCCACACGAAGGATAATCCGGCGGATATGCTCACAAAGGTGGTTCCAAGCAACAAGTTTGATCACTGCAGAAACTTGTTGAATATTTGTGTTTGTTGAGGCCGTTGGCGGCCATTTGGATGAACTACGGGCGGCTTGATCCCTTGGGAGAGGGGGTACGTAGGCAACCATGGTGGTGCAGCCGTATTTGGAGAGACGACACAGTGATGCTCTTGGTTGGTGTCGGCTCAGTTTTGGCAAAATTCGCCGAGGTGGAGAATTGTGGAAGAATCAAAAAAACCAGATTTTCTGGTATAAGTCGACTCATGCACAAGGCTAAGTCGACTTATGGTAAGTCGACTTGTCAGTGTGCACAAGTCGACTTACGATCTGCACTGGAGTTATGTTTTTTCGCTCTGCCAAGTCGACTTATGGTGACTGTTAAGTCGACTTACGAAGTCCTCTCCAGTTGTTGTTTTTTCTCTCTGCCAAGTCGACTTGTGGTGACTGTTAAGTCGACTTGTGGCGGGTTTTTTGCATATTCAGGTTTCCTGTTTGCACTCTGATTGGGTTTCTGTTTTGATATAAATAGGGAAACGATTTGTTAGGGTTTTTTTATCAGAGATTAAGGATTCTTTTGAGCATTGTGAGAGGGAGATATTGTGAGCAAGGTGAGATCTTTGGTTGAGGGTTAGTTTGAGAGAACTTGTGTGATTGTAACCCTTTGTACTCTCCTTGATTTAGTGAAATCTCCCCATCCTCTCCCCGTGGACGTAGGCAAATTGCCGAACCACGTATATCTCTGTGTTTGGATTGATTTGGCGTTATTGGTTGGATTTGTGCAAGTGTTTGGCTTTCTTCTACTCGTGATCATAGGTTCGTTGTGAGTTCGTGCAAGGCTTCCGCATAGGCGCGCGACATTGCGTATAATAGGTTTATTAATGTTTTTCCAAGGTCAAACACACGTCGCTTGATTGAAGTACTGGTTTAACTAATGAAGACGTTGTCCAAGTGGGGTTGCGCATTTTTATTAATAAACTAATTTAAATGCATTTGACTAATGCACGTGAGCAGAAAAAGTGAAATTATAAAATAAAAAAACATATTGCACAAAAGATGGATCCACATCAACTTGACAAATAAGTCTAGTGCTGCTTTCATGGATTATCTAGTTGGTGGTTGTGATTTTTTTCTTTTAGTGCAAATTAGAAATAAGTGCAATACACTGGGGTATGATAAGTGTTAGATTTAGATTGTATCACAACCGTCTATTAAGTAATCAACAATTGATATTAAAAATAGTGGTCTCTCCACTACTTAATTTTTTGTAGCGGAAAGGATCCAAATTCGCTTTCATGCAATTTATTTTAAGTCATATGGTTATATCGTTAAAGTTCCTCTAATCACATCATTAAATTATGACCTTGGGGTGAGAGTTTATATATATATATATATATATTTATATTTTAACATATATTTTATTTTTGAAGCAGGAAAATTCATTTATAAACTTAAGTTTATAGGATATGCCACCAAACCTAGAAATAGGGGTTAGATATTTTTACATCAATACCAGTTTTGTTTCTAGACTCTATGATGAGCACGATGCGACATTGAGGATATGAAATGTTGTTGGCCACAAATTTAAAGCAAATCTAAAAATAACCACTGTGTAAGCCCTAGTTCTAGTTCATAAAACCTATAAGAACATGACATAATACAAAATTATATCTCTCTGTTGGATAGCGGATTCCTAATTTGATTTGGCTTTTAGTTTAGAATTCCTAGTATGTTTGTGATTTTAGGATTTCTATATATATGGAATAATTGGAAGAGAGAATTTGGAGAAGCAAATTGGGGATATTTGGAGCACAGAAAAGAGGTATTTTCTGAGCTATTTGTTTAGGGTTTTGTTTGGAGAGATTAAGAGCTTGTTGATGAGATTAGTTTGTTCCTTCGAGTGATTTGTAATCCCAGTTTGTACTCTTTCTCTATTAGTCAAAACCCTATCCCCTTCTTACCCCGTGGACGTAAGCAACTTGCCGAACCACGTTAAAATTGGTGTTTTGTTTGTGCATTGATTTTGGTTGGTTTTGGCCCTCTTTGATCGGCATTTGGTTTGGTTCCTCGACACGGTTTTCAACAACAATTGGTATTGGAGAACAACAATTGGTATCAGAGCTCGAGCTACGCTAGGGCTATTTGGAGGAGTAGATCGATTTGGGAAGCTCGTCTAGGGTTTCAGTTGGTGAGAAAGGTGAAATCTTTTTGGTAAAGCTTCTTTCTTTTCTCAGTTTTAGATCTATTCTTCGTTTGTTTCTGCATTGGTTGTTGGTGTGTTAAGGATTATGGCCGAGAAAGAGGGAGTTGAGGGTGGTTCTTTAGGTGTGAAGACTGTCCAAAGTTTGAGTATCCACTCGATGAAGATTGACGGCACTAACAATTTTGGACTTTGGCGATGCGAAGTCTTGGATGCGGTCAATGCGCAGAATTTGGAATATACGTTGGAGTTGGACGGGAAATCGAACGATATTGATGAGAATGTATGGAAAAAGATGAATCGGACAGCGTATGGTGTGATTAGGTCTTGTCTCACTCAAGATCTAAAATATAATGTGATGAATGAGACTTCAGCTAAGAGGATTTGGGAAGTCCTAGAGAGCAAGTACTTGACGAAGAGCGTCAAAAACCGCTTGCATTTGAAGAGAAGGCTTTATCGCTTCCAATTGAAGAATGGGACATCCATTAGTGATCATATGAATCACTACACGAAGTTTCTTACATATTTGGCGAATGTAGATGTCATTGTTGAAGATGAGGACAAGGCGTTGCTATTGTTGAGTTCCTTGCCCGACGAGGAATATGAGACGTTTGTCCTTACTCTTATTAATGGGAAGGCATCTCTTTCATATAGTGATGTCACCACTGTATTAGTGAATTACCAACTTAGAAAGAAGGACAATGAGACTTCTACTGAGCCGGTAGCGGGGGCATTGGTTGCAAGAGCAAAGGGTCCAAACCGAGATAGAAGGTCACAGTCTAGAGGGGCACATCTTGGAATTCGTAGGAATCAGTGTGCTTTTTATAAAGAAGATGGACATTGGAAAGCTGAATGCCCAAAGTTGAATGATCAAGCCGGAAAGAATAAGGGGAAAGCTATTCAGGCTTCAGAGGTGAATGTTGTCAAGGCTAGTGGCAACAATTCAGATTCGGAATCTTCGAACTACTCATTATCTGCACTGTCATCAGTTTGTGTTGCCTACTCTACAGAGTGGATGTTAGACTCGGGTGCTACATACCACATTTATCCTAGGAAGGATTGGTTCTCCAGCTTTCAGGAGTTAGAAAGAGAGGATTTCGTGCTCATGGGCAATGATCATGAATGCTCTATTGGTGATATTAGCACCGTTCGGATTAGGATGAGTGACGGAGTGATTCAGGAGTTGGTTGGAGTGATGTTCATTCCTCAGCTGAAGAAGAACATCATTTTACTTGGAGCTTTGGAGGCAGTAGGTTATAGGGTGACCTTGGTGGACGTACGCTTGAAGGTCACATTGGGGTCCATGATTATGATGAAAGGCGTCAGAAGGAGCAATTTGTATTATTTGCTCGGATGCATGGCGATTGATAGGGAGCTGACGACTTCATCAGATTTGGCTAGACTGTGGCGTTGTTTGATGTTGGGTTATTTGATTGGTAATGTCGTGTATAGATTATTGAGGAGTGCTTTGACCTGTAGTTTAAAATCATGTGAACCCATTAGTATGAGCAAGAAGACCGAGATGGAGTTTGGCACTTCTATCCATTATTCGAGGGGTTTTCTGAGGGATGTTCATTCAGGCATTCGGGGGCCATCCAAGAGAGCATCATTGGGAGGCAATAGGTATATGGTTTACACAGTTGGGGATTGCTCTAGGCATTGGTGGATTACAACCAAGTCCCGTTGGTGTGAAGTCCTAGAAGCCCGCAACAAATGGAGGAAGTGTATTGGCAGAAAGGTGAAGGTACTTCAGTCTGATGTTAGAATGAGGTACAAGAGATACCTATATCTGCATTTGTGCCGAGCTCACGGTAATAAGAGATACTTCATTGGTGTGGAAACTTTGAGGCGACGTGATGAGATGGAAAATTTAGGGAGCTGTTCCTTTCTGGAGGAGGATAGGAATTTGATGTCGAGCATTGGCATTGGTATGCGGGCTACGACATGTTTGGGCCGTCTCATGTATAGGTTGCTGACTGCTGCATGTAGAGATATAGGATCTGGTGGAGCTACTTCAGATTTTGGGTTGCGTCGGATGTTTGACTACCCAGTACTTGGTCACATCGTGGATGTGAGATTTGATCCGATAGCACATTTGGGATTTAAAGGCGTGTTTGATTATCATGTATTAGCTTCTGACTTTGTTCTGAACAGGTATGTCATGTTTGACTCTCGGCAAGTGGAGAGTGGTGATCAGATCTTTAGGACATCGCAGCGGGTGGAGAGTGATGCTACTCCACGTTGGGTGGAGACTCTAGATCATACTGTATCATTTAGGATTCCAGCTGATGTGACACAGATTGGGAATCGTGTTGATTTGGATGCAGATGATAGGTTGATTGATTCGAGTGCAGCTGATAGATGTAGTCTGGATATGGCCATTGGTTCATCTTAGGTGGAGATGTTTGGATTATTTCAGTTTGGGACCATTGGAGGTGCTATCAGCCGTAGACTTGATCGTGATGTTGGAGAAAGGTTGCGAACTCTTCTAGTGGATTGAGGTCTTTGGAGGCTGTTTTGATGAACTACGTGAAGGCTTGATTCCTTGGGCAAGAGGATACGTAGGCAGTCATTTATGATGCAGCCGGTTTGGTGAATTGATACCGATATTTGGAGTTTGTTCGTATTCTCGTTTGGGTTCTCGACTTGTTGTAGATTGAGTCAGTTGTCGTGGATTTGTTCCACTTCATACTGGACGCAACAAGTGAGATGTTTGGTTGGTATTGGTGCCGGCTCAGTTTTGGGGAAACTTCGCCGAGGTGGAGAATTGTTGGATAGCGGATTCCTAATCTATTTTGGTAACATGAGGTTATTAGGATTCCTAATCTATATTGGTAACATGAGGTTATTAGGATTCCTAATCTATTTTGGTAATAGGTTATTAGGATTCCTAATTTGATTTGGCTTTTGGTTTAGAATTCCTAGTATGTTTATGATTTTAGGATTTCTATATATATGGAATAATTGGAAGAGAGAATTTGGAGAAGCAAATTGAGGATATTTGGAGCACAGAAACGAGGTATTTTCTGAGCTATTTGTTTAGGGTTTTGTTTGGAGAGATTAAGAGCTTGTTGGTGAGATTAGTTTGTTCATTCGAGTGATTTGTAATCTCAGTTTGTACTCTTTCTCTATTAGTGAAAACCTCATCCCCTTCTTGCCCCGTGGACGTAAGCAACTTGCCGAATCACGTAAATCTCTTGTGTTATTTGGTGATTATGCTTGTTTATTTGGTTGTGATCTCTCTTGTTTGGATTATGTGTGATTCGGCCGCTTCCGCGCCGCGCACAACACTCTCATCAATATTGACGCGGTGACATGGACTTAAACGATGTACTCTTCAAAACATAAGAAAATGGGCAGTCGTTTTCGGTGCCGCAAGGCTAAGAAGTACTCATCAAAACATAAGAAAATGGGTAGGGGTTTTCGGTGGCGCCACAAGGCAAAGCTGTTTGAACCCAAGGCCTCATTCTCATCCTGACTTGAATAGGCATGCATCAAGTTTATGATAAGGCCACAAATAAGCACGAAATTAATTAGGACGAAGCAACCTATTTGACACAAGGGCTAGTCGACATTAAAGAGTGATCCAGACCCACCTAGTGCACGTTTTCATCCCGGGAAATTTTGCAAAATAGTCCGTTTTTGCTAATTATTTAGCAAAATAGACCGTTTTGCTAAATAGTCCCGTATGTTTAGAACCAACTTAATCACGGATTAGTGACTCAGAAAACATACGGGACTAGTAGTCCCGTATGTTTTCTGAGTTCATCTCAATGTTTTGTGAAATTTTCTGAGTTCACTAATTCGTGATTAAAACACACGGGACTACTAGTCTCGTATGTTTTCTGAGCTGTTTTGCAAAATGGACCTCTTTTTGGCCACTTTTTGGCCCGTTGGCCAAAAAGAGGTCTATTTTGCTAATTATTTAGCAAAACGGTCTATTTTGCTAAATAATTAGCAAAAACGGACTATTTTGCAAATTTTTCCTTTCATCCCATGTCAAGGCATGCCATCGTGGTCGGTCTTGATTACGCACCAGTGCACCACTATAAGTTTAGAACGAGATGAAATAAGGACCAAAGTCAGTCAGTTTATACGTACTCATTTTACTTTTCAGTTACGACGTTGAACACATGTTTGATTCTTAAGAATTAATATGCTAGTGAGTCGTGCAAACTTAGTTTACATTCGGCTCTTCAATTCCCATATATGAACGATGAATCCAATTCAAAGATGAGACGCCACGTCTTCTTCTGACTCGACATAGTACGATCTAATCTAAGAACTTGCTAACATTCGAACTAATTAGTTCAATTAAATAAATTTCAGGTCGTCTTTCTATATGGACTTTCCCTACTTCAACTTTGCAATGGGGAAAATATTTTGTGAATCATTGTGTACTGTCTAGTATTTGGTAAACGGTTATGATTTGTTTGAGTGAAATCCGCAAACAATTAGTAATTTACGTGATGCAATGATGTTATAGGTTATTTGTGGTTGGACCCCTTGTATATTTACCCCATAAGGGTAGACCCCTGACTAGGGGTGGAAATGAACCAAATAATTAATAAATGGTTCGATAATTGTTCGAATAACTATTCGATCATATTCGATTTGATAGTTCATTTATCACTAAACAAATATTTTTTAGTATTCAAGTTTATTAACGAATAGAATTTAACCAGATGTATATTTGATTCATTTATCTATTAAATATTCGTTTAAAATTTGATCACAGCTTATTATTTGTATTATTACACATATGATTCATATTTTTCACCCACTTATCATTTCTACTTAAGTTTTATATATAGATTTTATGACTTAAATAATCTTAAATCTGTTTTCTAATTAAAATTTTGATTTAAATATATATACATCATATATTATAAAGAACTACTTTTTATTTATAAATTTTAATACTATTTGAAAATTAAACTCTTTAGCGAAATAAATATACTTTGATATTCGATAAGTATTCATGAATATTCATGAATATTTATCAAATACCAAGTATTCGAGTTCGAATTCGAAAAACTAGATATATGAATAATAGAGTCCGCATTCGAATTCGATAATTTTAAACAAATACAAATATGAACACCTTAGTATTCGATTCGATTCGATCATTTACCACCCCTACCCCTGACTGAATTTTTTGTTCTTTGTCCTTAGAAGAAGAGAAATTATTTTTCTGATAAGTAGATCTTTTCGAAAGTGACCGAGTCAAAAAAGACCACTTAGGGGGTCTATCCACAATTAGGTGATGGTACAGGGGTTCTATTCACAACAATAAAATTACAGATTAGTATATATCCGCAATTAATAATAATAGCACAGGGGCTCAATCAGCAATTAACCCTAGTATTGTTCGTATTTACATCCTAGTTAAGGTTTACGCTTGAAGGATCGTCCCTCTCTCTAATTGTACTCTGGTAGTTAATTACCACAATATTATTGACCATTAGCACAAATATTTCTCCTCAGGTTCTCAAAGAAGTACGCAGACTAGTCGACAAACACGGCGCCAACGAGCAAATGTCCATAACCATAACCGGCCACAGCCTAGGGGCCGCCCTCTCCACCCTCAACGCTGCCGACATCGTCCACAACGGCTTCAACAAACCCACCACCCGCCCCACCAAATCCTTCCCCGTCACTGCCTTCGTCTTTGCCAGCCCCCGCGTCGGAGATGCCTCCTTCAGATCCACCTTCTCCAACCTCCCCAACCTCAGCCTCCTCCGCGTCCGCAACGCCCTCGACATCGTCCCCAACTACCCTCTCCTGGGCTATGCCGATGTCGGCGTTGAGCTAAAGATCGACACAACGAAGTCGAAGTTCTTGAAGAGCCCGGGGAATCCGGGGACGTGGCATAATTTGGAGGTTTATTTGCATGGAGTGGCGGGGGTTCAGGGGAGTAGGGGGGGATTTAAGTTGGAGGTGGATAGAGATGTGGCTTTGGTAAACAAGTCAATTGATGGGGTTAAGGACGAGTATTTGGTGCCGGTTAGTTGGTGGGTGGTGAAGAATAAGGGGATGGTGCAGGCGGAGGATGGGCATTGGAGGTTGATGGATCATGAGGAGGATGGTGATCAGGATCCCCTTTGGTGATTTGAATTAGGATGTGGAGTTTTGAATTTGTATTTGTAATTGGCTGGTGTGGGAGTACTGAGTTTTTAGGAAACTGGTCAATTTAGTGGGTGTCGGAGTTAATTGTAGCTTAAAAAAAAGGGCATCTCCTACTATCGTATATATCAACTACTGCATCAGAACTACTAAAAACAGTTTAACTGTTGTTTATTTGATATAGTTACAACAAAATAAAGGTAAAACATAATTATTATGAAAAATTGTCGATGGATTCAAAATTTTAATTAGTTTCAACTAGCTAGGCTCATTTTGAATGCACCTTCATCCGCATATGATTTAAAGCCTAAAATGTAGCTGCAACATTCAAGATCAGACTAGGTACGTACTCGGAAAATAAGAGGAAAAAAAACACACACATATAAAACATCGATGTTGTATTTAATTCTGGGTAAGATGCCCAAGAACTATAACTATCACTAGTAGAAAACAGAGCATTGGCGACGGGGAAATCCGTCACCAATGCAGTCAAATCCGTCACGAATGCACATTCGTGACGCCCAATTGCCCGTCACCAATAATCCCCTCGCCAATACACATTGGCGACAGGGTCATCCGTCGCCAATGTACATTGGCGACGGAGAGGTATTGGTGACGGATAACATTAGCGACGGGTTTACCGCCATCGTCAATACACATTGGCGACGGGGTGCTTCCGTCGCCAATGTGTTTTGGCGACGGCGAGTTTCCCCGTCGCCAATGCACATTGGCGACTGGGTGATCCGTCGCCAATGTTTAAAACATTGGTGACGGGTAAATCCCCATCGTCAATGTTTTAAACAGTGGCGACGGAACACCCAGTCGCCGATGTGCATTGGCGACGGGGAAATCCGTCGCCAATGTATATATTTATGCAAAAAAATTAATTTTCTGGTAGTCTCCCATACGAGAATACACATATAGCCTGTATCGACATCAATCCAATGACAATATTTAACAATATATCATAAAATCAACCATGATATACATTCACATTCCAAATGAATACTCATCCAATTTCATCCGTCAATCCACAATATCGAACAATACTCATCATATAATCACAATCATAATACATCTCGCGTGCTCAAATAATATTCATTCACTACGCAATAAAATCACAAATATATTACATATAGGTAAAATTCAAAAGTCATAATATGTCTTCACACAATTGAAAACTACATAAATATAAGAACAAGTCTCACTCACTCCTCGTCATCTACAGTATTTGGTTTAAATTCAATAGTTGCAGTTGGATCAATTGTTTCTTTCACAACCTGAATAAAAATAACAAGTGAGTTTCTTTTGGATGGAAGATTATAAAGACATTATGATCTTCTGAGTTATAATTCATGTACAAACCTCAGCAAGTTCCAACATGGTGAATTCCCTAGGGTTTCCTAAGTAAAAAAGGACCAACATGATCACCTTCCATTAGTGCCATTAATCCTGCAACCTGGTAAATTTTCAGGGAAAAAATATCACAGTTTATATTGCTATGTATCAACAAATGTAGCATCTTTACGATAAAAATATGCAATACATAAATTCATTAAGTATTGTCATATCCTTCTTAATTGCCGTCAATAAGTTTATGATATCTATGTGAAATTATATGTAATGATGTTTAATGTGAATTTAGATACATCGCCTCTTTAGCTATTAATCTCAATTGGAAAGTTCCTTTTTTAGGTTCAATTAGACAACAAAATGCTGAATAACTGTGGAAAATTGGAGAGCTGAGTGGTGTGGACTATATAATTCAGTTCAGTGGAGGATCCATATGGCCAATAAGTCGAGGGCTCGATAAGGAACAAGCACAAAAAGTTTAAACTTTTTTTGGCACATGATGTATGCCCATATGCATAATTTTCTAAACATTAGCAACAAAAATGGCAATGACCAAACAAGAATTGTTCTCAATAGCATACATGTAGTTCATAGGTTAAAAAAATATTGAATGCATAAAAATATAAAACAGTACCATATCAGAAACATATTGGAAACTTCGAGTCTGCTTTCCACCTCCATAAACAGTCATTGGTTGTCTACAAAGAGTCTGTGAAAATAAATTGCTAAGTTTTTGAAATGCATATGCAAACATGGATGTGTAAAGGATTATGCACGCTAAAAGGGTTTAGTGAAGACCTGTGCAACGAAATTACTAACAACCCTCCCATCATCTATGCACATCCGAGGCCCATATGTATTGAAAATACGTGCAATGCGCACCTGAAAGAGCCATTATGGAGATTAAACTTCCATGAAGCAAATAGAAGATTATAGCAAGGTCAATAATGATCATTATTGCTAGAAATGCATTCACATAATATTATTAGGATTTACATTGAGTGGTGGTGAAATGCAACAATGCAGAAAGTTTTCCAAGGATTATGTTGGTGATGAGATATGACGAGCTTAATGTTTATTGGGGCATTTCATCGAAGAGTTGTGATGAGATAGGATCAGATAACAGAAATTAACATGAACATAAAAGTATGAAGACAATTCCCTAGTGAATGAATCTAGAAAATAACATTTGATAAGTTAAATTTATTGCTAGTGCAAAAGAAATACCTTGACTTCTTTATATAGTTTCTTCTCCCATGTGTACAACTTTTCCAACGTTGCTGCAAGATTATCAGACTTCAGATTGATGTAGATTGACTCAATGAATCCAAAATCCTGGAAAAGATTATTGCACCACGACTTATAAGAGGTCTATCCATCAATCATACAATGGAGGTTTCTCTATGTTGCTTCATTATATTGAAAAATGCTACATTAGGAGAAATCAAAAGATACACCATCTCCT
>BQKN01051711.1:0-15430 GCA_022839385.1 Asparagus kiusianus | reverse complement strand
GTAAATATTAATCTTAATTTAAAGTCAAATTTAAAACCCTAATCTCAACTACAAAGCAAATAATTGCTAAATTCCCTAATCCCAAATCACATTATTCATGTCTAAACCCTAATTATGGTTAAACCCTAATATCAAATCACATTATTCATGTCTAAACCCTAATCACATTATTCATGTCTAAACCCTAATTCCCTAATATCAACTAAATACATTCCTAAATTTCAACTTTAATCCCAAATCTCAATTAAATCCATTCCCAAATCTCAACCATAATTCCCAAATCTCAACCCAAATCGATTACCTTGGTCGGCGGCGGCGGTGGTCGGAGGGTGCTTGGTCGGCGGCGGAGGTGGTCGGAGGGTGCTTGGTCGGCGGCGGATGTGTCAGCGTCGGTGGGTTTGAGGAGCGGGTGAAAGAGGGGGGTGAAAGGGTTTGGGTGAAAAGGAGTGCGGTCAAACTCACGGGTGGGTTTTTTACCCCCCCCCATCGCACGGGACTGCTAGTCCCGTGTTATTCAAACTGCCACGAAATACACGGGACTAGCAGTCCCGTGTATGTCGTAAAAAATTTTCGGCAGCAAAACCGACCCTTTTCAGAAGAAAATGGTCGGTTTTGCTGATTAAACTTCGAATAGGTCGATTTTGCTATTTAAATTTCGAAATTGGTTGATTTTGAAAATTTAACGGCTTAATTAAATCACATAAAAGACCCTTTAGCTTTCGATAACTATAAGATAACCTTCCATGACTTTCAAAATATCAAGAAAAAACCCTTAAGTATAGGGATTCTTAGAAAATCCCCCTTTAACTAATATAGATTTTTATGAGGAAACCTCCTTAAAACTATCGCTTATTTTCTTTTGGGACTATAAGATAACCTTGCATAACTTTCAAAATATCAAGAAAAAACCTTTTAAGTATACGGATTCTTAGAAAATCCCCCTTTTAACTAATATAGATTTTTATCAAAAAACCTCCTTAAAACCATCGCTTATTTTCTTTTTCTTTTTATTTTTCTTTTTTTTGGGTGGGGGTGGGGTGGGGTCTGATTTTTTCAAAGTCATAGGGGATTATCTGATAATCATCCAAAGTTAGGAGAGGCAAGGGTACTGATTTTTAGTCTTGTTTAATTGTTGAAGGGTTAAGTTACACAGAGTGGTATTTTCATCCTAACGAACTTTTTTTTTAACACAGTTAACATTTTAGCAGCTGGCAACTTTGAGTATTTAACTGCTGTATTTTACAACTTCGAATTTATAAGTATAAAAGTGTAAAACGTACGATAGAATATTTAAGTGCCATTCAGCTAAAGAAAGAAATTCAAATAACTACAACTCTAATAATTGAGATAGAGTGGAATTTTATTTGCCTTTGAATTTTGAAAGAGGGCTGAGTTCCGGAAGATGAAAGCATGTTAACCTCCTTTGTTTATAAAGTCCACTTGGTAAACTTACAATTGCCCATGCTAAATTTGCATTTTTTAAGGCTAACTCTCACAAGAGGTTTCCTATGAAACCCCCGATCTTTGTTTTTTTCCACTAATCTCCTGAAGGAAAGCTTTGTGATGGCGGAGTGAAGCTTTTGAAGAAAGCTAGAAGTGGAGTAAGAAACTGTACCTCAGATCTTTGTTGTTGTTGTTGTTATTATTATTATTATTATTATTGGGATTTTGGATTTATCGATGATTTCTGTTGGGTTTTTAATTAATTGCCCAATTTTGTTTATATTTGGATGTCATGTTGGGTCAATGGTTTTGTTAGTGATTGTTGCATTTGTGGTTTAGGGGATTGTTTATATTTGGATGTACATTGCACACTAACTTACACATTCCCAAATGATAATTTGCACAGCCATTATAACATTATTGTCCTGTTACTGAAATTCAAATGCTTACAGATGTATAAATACATGTACATACTAAACTACCGGTTCCCCTTAATGTCTCACTGTTTTGTCGCCTGCCTATAAATATGAGAGGAAGATAACAAAGAGAGTTTCAAGCATAACCAAAGGCTAGGGCAAGTAAGCTTCAAGGGATGGCTGATGCAGAGTTTGATGCTTGCAACAATGTTGAGGAAGCTGAAGTAGTGGAGAATACAGAATCCACAGAAGCTCCAGCAGGAAGAAAGCCATCCACAAGAAAGCTTCATCGTTTCGACTCGTTGAATATGGAGGCTGGAAACATGTCCAGTGTCATGAGCCATGGTGATAATGTTCGTGATTCTTTTCGCTGTAACATTTATTTCTGCAACATAGGATTTTAGTACATCTTTAGGTGACTGCTTGTAGATGAGACACATAAGGTACTCTACACAAAGATTAACACGAAAAAGATTTGAGGTTTCTCCAATATTGGTCCCTTAAAATCTTTCGTAGTTTTAAGCCGGTCTCCAAGTTCAATGAAATTTTTATTTACTCCTCTAATTCATATAAGTTCCATCAAATTAGTTCCTGTGTTAGTTTTTCCGTCAACTGCCTTAAGTCTGTCTGGATTACTCCCATAAAAGGGAAAAGAGCCATTGAAAAGAATGGGTTTGAAGTAGAAGATCACTGATGGGAGGGATCGAAGAAATAAAACAAATTTGGGTTTTTTAACAGGCTTGGTTTAGAGATGGGGGTGTAACTGGAAGAGCACGTCAAAAAATTTAAGTTTGATGGTATGTTCCCTCAAGTCCAAATCATAACTCGCCATGGGAGCTAATTTGGAGTAACTTTTATGCGAACAAGAGAGCTAATTAATACTACGTAGTTTCTATTATTTGAGAGACAAATTAAACATATGAAAGATTTGAGGAACCAAATGTCAAAAAAAAAAAAAAAAACCCCAAAGAAGTTAAAAAAAGAATTCACTGTTGTTCCAGAATATGACGGCAAGTTAATCCTTCAGTTAAAATTGCAGGCGAGTTGGGCGATCACAATGCAACTAGCTTTTCAAAGCATCGGGGTTGTGTACGGAGATATAGGGACATCACCATTGTATGTGTATGCAAGAACTTTCACTGGTGGAATCAAACATGAAGATGACGTACTTGGTGTTCTCTCTCTCATTCTCTACACTTTACTTCTCATACCTTTGACCAAATATGCCCTTATCGTGCTGTGGGCTAATGATAATGGTAATGGTGATTTTTTCCCTCACCCCCCCCCCCCCCCCCCCCCCCCCCCCCCATGTGTTCTGGTGTTTACAGCATTCCAAAACTTCTCATACCTTTGATTCTAGTAATTTGGATTGCAAGTCCTTTGAGAGCATAAAGTAGCGTTCTAAAATTGAAGTTGCATTAAAACTGTGATATTTCAATCTGTCATGTTCACTCAGATTTGAAGTTAGAAGTTTTCCCTTTCCTGCGTAAATTTGAGAAACCTGCCCCTGGACTTTGGGAGTCTTTTCCAAAAACACCCTGAACTTCAAATGTGCAGTAAACCACCCCGACACTGTCAGAAATTCTCATTAGCGGCATTAACAGGTAGAGTAAAAGTCTATTCTATGGCTTCTGTTCTTTTTACCTATCTTTACCGAAAAATGGTAAAATGCGATCAGCCAAGTAGTTAAGTTAGACATCTTCAAGGGATTGTGTGGTTTGTTAAGTTCAGAGGGTTCTGTGATTCACAAAGTTCAGGAAGGTTTTTGATTCAAAGCCCCTCAAAGTGCATGAAATTTTACCCTTTTTCCTGACATCTAACACTTGCTTGATGATTAACCGTCTTGTAGGAGGGGCTTTTGCTCTGTATTCCTTGATATCACGGTATGCTAAGGTAAGCCTGCTGCCAAATCAGCAGGTTGAAGATGCAATGCTCTCGAATTATACGTTACAAACACCATCAACCAAAATGAAGAGGGCTCAATGGATCAAAGGGAAGCTGGAGGGCAGTAAAGCAGCCAAAGTCGCCCTTATTTTCCTAACAATCTTAGGTACATCGATGATTATGGGTGATGGAGTCTTAACTCCATGCATCTCTGGTAATCAACTAGGATGTCTGATTCCATAGGACCCAATAATTGTTTCAATAATCATTGATAATGTTGGAGTTTTTTTATTTTTTGCAGTCCTTTCAGCAGTAAGTGGGATTCAGCAGAACGCAACTTCCTTAACTGAAGGTATGAATGTTGATTATTGACTCCACAAATACTAAAAATGTATTTAAAGCAGGTTGAAAAATTGTATGTTCAGAAAATAATTACAGTGTCTACTGTAAGAATGAAATGCTAACTTGCTCTTTTAGAATAAGACAAATCATAGTTGCCTCATTCGATGGCATACTGAACCGTGACCCAAGTTCAAAGTCCGGGAACATGTGGCCCAAATTGCCAACTCTGGCTACCGAAATTTAGAATCTAGACCAGTATGATTTTGAAGGAAAAAAAATTAAAGAAGAATAACAACAAAAATAAAAAACATGTGAAATTAAGGAAATAAAGAATGCACACCCTAATTGCAACATGATCCTCAAGGTTCTTTACGAGTCCTAATATCAACTATTTATGTAGTTATATGTAACCAAATGAAAAAGAAAAAAGAAACAAAGAAATATTAGATTCCTATTTTAAATTTGGACATACAGCGTGTTGCACTTCCTGTTAGATATGGGTGCCTTACATGCAATAATTGTATATTGTAACAGGACCTATATGTATATAACATCATTGTTCAAAATGGTAGTATGTTATTTTGGTCATATTCATCTGGTATTTTTTAAATACAGATAAAATCCTTAGAATAATACTAGACTATCAGTCATTTCAGATAGTGATCGTAATGAAGAGATCTGATTTGTCGCGAACGTATATTCTTAAATGTTCCTAGTTAATGAAGTGTTGAGATAGGACATCATCACTTTGGTTAGACTAGTGTATGCTCTATTTCTCCTTTTGAAGGAGATGTATAGATCGTTGATGTGAGACATCAAGATACAGTCTACAGGTGACTCATTAGTGAATCGGTTGACTGAACGACTCACCGAGAACATCTAGTTGGTAATATACTTAACTGTTAAATAAAAATTCTCAAGTGATATAATATATAGTAGTCTCTTGAGCTGAGACATAAGTGCAATATCTTATATGTCAGTATAGATGTACTTAGACTTTTACCTAACCACGGTTCTTATTGAGTTGTTCATAACGGTCATTGTTAGGTACATCCCAAGACATAAGTGGATATTGAGATGCTAAGAAGGGATTCGTCTCTACCAGTATAAGGGGTTGATGTCATAAGATTGTTTGATATAGCTATAGCCTAAAAATCATTGGCCGAAGTGAATAAAATAAACTAAGGGTTAGTTTTATCTTATAAGTTATGAGTTTAATATCAACAAACACTAATCAAGCTATTAGGGTTTGATAGTTTACTATACCCTAGGTTTGATAGTTTGGCATGATTTGACGAAGAGACTGGACTGTACGGTATTGTCACTAAGTGGTCCTGATAAAATTGGGTAAGCATCTTGTAGACCTTTATCACAACTTATACCCAGGTAGTCTTCATGTGTAGCTAGTATTTCTGTTGTACTTGTGAATATGATCCATTGCCGAGTTTTATGTTGGACCCTAGAGTCACAGTAAGCGCGTACTTAAATCCTTGAAAAACAATTTATAGAGTAACGTGTATGATTGATACGCATATATAATTTTTAATGGATACACATAAACGATTATATGTATCGGTAAAATCAGAATTCTATGTGCTTAAGAAATAATTTCTAAATTTTTTTCCATAAAGTTAACTTTTAGTCAACTGGTTGACTTTTTGGTTAACAGTTGACTATTGGTCAACTAGTTATCTTTTTGGTCATATGATAACTTATTAGTTAAAGATTGGAATAATACTAAATACCAAATTTATGAAATACCGTATTAGTAATAATGATGTGGTATTCTTATTTATGAAATACACATTTCATTATACCATGATTAATGAGTTATGGGATGAGTCATTAAGTGATATGGTTTGGGAACATAGTTTTTAGCACATGGTTTTAACATATAATGATTCATGAGATGAGTCATTACATGAATCATTAGATGAATCATTATTTTTGATGATTTATTGCATGACTCATAGGATGAGTCATTGATGTCATGAACATATTTCGCTCTATAAATATAATCTCTCTCTCTCTCTCTCTCTCTCTCTCTCTCTCTCTCTCTCTCTTCATAAAAGGTTAATGAAAAATTGGTTTTCCATAAGAGAATAAAAGAGAGCTCTACCTCTTACTAAACTCTAGCAATATTTGAGTAAGATGAAGCAGTAGGATTTTAAGAATACCTGGTGGATATCTTACCTCGTGTCTTAATAAGCCTCTAATTTTTTCACGTTCACTTGATGTGGAGATCCGCTACGAAGAGGTTAACTACTACAAGGAGAAAAAGCTAGGGGTCGTTCGATCTACTATCGAATCATGCTTCAAAATTATGATTTCGAAACTCTTGGATGCTCTCTTTATTATAGGGTTCATGTTAGATTTAATTAGATGGTCTTGGTGTATATTTCATGCTCTCTACATGTTTAGTATTTTTATACATACAGTCTTCCACTGCGTATTATGCATGTAGAGATAGTACGATTTTCCAACATAGTATCAGAGCCAGGTTCCATCTAATTAAATCTTAACATTCAAATCTAACTCATGGGGGTCTTTATACTTGCTTCTAATTACTAGTTTAGATGAAACTAGTTAATTAATTTAAGTTATTTTATAATTAGTTATACAAGTTGTTGATTCAAAAATGTGATTTTTGGTTCATAAGTTTTTAGGAGTAAAAACCTTGTATAAATTGCAAAATAATTGATTATAACTAGTGTACTTGAATGTTAAAAGCATGTTAGTCCTATTTGAGTTTGGATAATCCCTATGTTATCTAGTTTTCCAATTTGTTGCATAACTAGATATATGCATATTTATTATTGTTTATTAAATTATATAATTTATCATCTTGCGTGGATGTTATGTTTATAGATGGTAGTGGATAATAATTCTCTTGCTTTTTGGTATTGATGTAATAAAGTTGGAAATGTAATAAACGACCTATACCCTCCCCGAGCATGGGCTACGCCTACGGGTTTAGGCACTTGCTCACCGATCATGGGCTACGCCCACGGGTATAGTCCCTTGTTCGGGTGTGTGGGGTTATGGGTGCTTTGTTTAGTTATTTCATTTATAGCTTTATGTTTTATATTCAATGTAATATTATTAACCATCCTACGAGATGGTTTTTCTATTATAAATAGGGCTTACACGTCCTATGTTTATATGATTGTAATAATACAGAGTTTGCAACGGAGCTAACACTGCAAGGAGTTACAAATTGCTTGTCAAAATGTAATTAGTATAGTTACATTTTATTCTTTTAGTTGTCCACTACTATTCCATATTACTTTTACATATATTGATATGTTGGTTATGCCCTAATTGTAGATGTCAATACAATTGAGTGCTATTTTTTGCATATTTTATATTTCTATCTCACTAGAGAATAGTTTTTATTATAAAAACTATTTTTTAAACTTTTTGAGACATGGCAATAATAGTTTATTAAGCATAGAGTGGTGAGACCGACATTATATATCACGTCAGTGTGAAAGATAAATAAACCTCAAACAGTTAAAATTGATGTATTTAGAACGAACTTTTAACTAGTGTCTAAGTAAAGTGATTACGAGATATAGCTTATGGGGTGATACTTAACTTAAGATTATGGTGATTCCCAATCTTTTGCGCTATAGACTTAAGGAGTGATGGTTACTTAATTAAAGTCCGATGAATATTCTTGGTGAATAGTTTGGAATCCTCCCGCCAATCTTGCACTTACCTAGCTAGTTTAATTGTTGTAAGTATAAATATAGAGCATCTTTAAACTATATCAAGTTTGATTACAGTAAAAGATTTGTGAAACCGCCCGTAGCCCACCTTTATTTCAGTTGAATACTATTAAGCTTATAAATACTATGTTTGTTGGCATATGTCAAGACATAACTATTCTATGGCTAAATAGTATTCATCTGTATATAAGATATAAGTATAGCTTAAGTTGGTTATGCGATTTTGTTAGCATACGTCAAGAGTTTGCATAAGTTAAATTTAAGCCAGTCAAGAAATGATAGGTCCAAACATGACTGGTTGAGGAAATGTAAATATTGTCCTAACTTATGACAAAGTACCATATGTCCTCACAACGTTGGAACCCGTTCTAAGCCCAGGGCCCAATGAAGCGAACTTTAAAATCTGCATAACATGGGATTGTGATTGTTCACTTGCTTAATGCCTCATTATAGCCTCTATGGATGTAGTCCATAAGAGTCAAAATAAGAATATGGCTGTCAGATCTATATTTCATAATACATTAGGATGTATTGCGAGAAACTGCGATTAATGTAGTATGCGGCGTCTTGAAATTTGTTCCAGACGAATATGACTGTGGGATCTTCTGTTGAGGACTATGTCCTCAAAATGATCGCCTATGTTAATGAGCTTAAAATTTTGAACGCAGGCGTAGAAGTAGATAGATATACATATATCATTATGCAGTTCTTGACACCAGCCTACTCCCAATTCATATCACAGTTCTTGATAATGAATCTGGAGCCCACTCTTCCTGCCCTACTTAATTTGTTAAGACGAGAGGAAAGTTTTTTGACAAAGGGACAAACTCCAGCCTTGGCTATAGGGTAATCTTCTTTCTCTTCTGGCAAACTAGTTGCCAATAGAAAGGGAATGAAGAAAACTACTATATCAAGGAAAGTTGTTAAGAAGGCTGTCAAGAAGGACATAGGGAAGGTGAAAATGACGACAATCGGATGGTTTCTTTATCACAAGTTAGGATACTATAAAAGGAACTACCTAGAATTTAAGGCCTCACTCATTAAGAAGAAGCAAGTTGTTGCTTCATCTTCAGGTGTGTTTGTTACTCAGAATTGTTTTCTATAAATCTTACATCTTAGGTATTGGATACTAGATCAAGATCTCACATCTGTAATTTGATTATAGGGGCTGAGAAGTTATAGAATATTTAGAATTTGATTTTGGATAGCTGCTATGATATGTAATATAATATACATATCTTTATTAGATAAAGATGGATATATATATTCAAGTTGAAAGACAATGTTATATTTAATCAAAAGTTGATTGCTTATCGAACATTGTGTAATAGCATCTATATTCTTAATCAAAACACAATTCTGAACACTCATCACACTAATAAAAGCAAGCATTCGGTTATGAACGACGCTTTCTTATGGTATTGTAGACTTGGTCACATTTATAAAGAAAGACTTGACAAGCTACATAATCATGGATATTTAGATCTATTTGACTATGAGTCTTATGATACTTGCAAGTCTTGTTTTAAAGGAAATATGACCATGACTCCATTTATGGCAACTAGGGCAAGAGTTACGGAACTCTTAGGACTAATATATAGTGATGTATGTGGTCCTATGTCTACAATGGTTGAAGGTGGCTAGAGCAAGAAATTTAAAATTCTTCGATCTGATCGAGGAGATGAATACTTGAGCTCGAAATTTCGAGGGTTCTTTAAAAGAGAATGAGATTCTCTCTCAGGTAACTCTAGGAATTATACCATATTAGATATGGTACATTCTATGATGAGTAACATCGAGTTACACTTTTTTCTGGGAAATATACGTTGGAAACAACAGAAAACTTACTAAATAGGGTTCTTACTAAAGAAGTGCCTAAAACTCCATATGAGATATGGAGTTGGATAAAACCACATCTTAATTATATTAAGGTTTGGGGATATCATGCTTGTGAAGCAAGATCCCAAAATGTTAGAGCCATGCTCAGTATTGTGTAAATTTGTATGATATTCAAGGATATCAATTCTACCACATCGATGAACAAAAGGTAATTGTTTCTCAGCATGCCACCTTCTTGGAGAAGGAATTTCTTAAAAAAGAAATTAGTAAGAGCATGGTAAAACTGGAAGAAATTGTAGAGATACAAATTAATACTGATAAATTAGTAGAACTAGCAAATTTAGTTATACTAGAAGAACCTCAACCACTCCGCAGATACCCAAGGCGATCTCATGCACCTATGAGACAATATGATTTTCTCGTTGAAGGTGGCATATTAGATCACGTCATAGATGATGACAAACCTTTAAGTTATTAGCAATCCTCTCAGTGTAGGGACTATGTTGCTTGACATGATGTAATAAAATCCGAAATAGACTCTATGTACTCTAACAAAGTATGGATCTTAGACAATGCTCGTAAATGGGTGATACCCATCGGTAGCAAATGGTTGTTAAGAAAAAGTTGGGTGTAGATGGAAAAATAGAGACTTTTAAAGAAAGACTGGTAGCTAAAGGTTTTCGTCAAAGACCTTGTTTCGACTACTATGAAATTTTTTCTCCAGTGGTTATGCTAAAGTCTATTCAGATCCAACTTGCTGTAGCTGCTCACTATGACTACAAGATCTAGCAAATAGACTTCAAAACTGCATTTCTAAATAGTAATTTAGAAGAGTGTATATATATGACTCAATCATAGGGGTTTGTGGTCAGTGGGAGCAGTTGAAAAGCATGTAGGTTGCTTAAATCCATTTATGGACTGACGCAAGCAACGCGGAGAAGGAACATCTATTTTGACTACTGTTTTGATGATGCTATCAAATAGTTTGGTTTTATCAAAAATCCAAATGACCCATGTGTATAAAAGGATAATTGGGAGTATTGTATTGTTTTTTATTTTATATGTAGATAATATACTCTTAATCGGTAATGACATACCGTCATTACAAGCGGTTAAAATTTGGCTATCAAAAAGATTCTCCATGAAAGATTTGGGTGAAGCATCATGTATACTGGATATTCAGATCTATAGAGATAGATCTAAAAGGATATTAGGATTATCCCAATCTAGATACATTGACAAAGTGCTAAAAACGATTTAGCATGGAAAATTCTAAAAAAGGTTTCGTAGCTGCATCTCCTGGAATCTCCCTCTCTAAAAAGATGTCTCCCCAATTTGATGAAAAGAAAAAACGCATAAGTCTAATTCCTTATGCCTCGTTAGTAGGATCGATCTTGTATGTTATGTTATGTACTAGAGCAGATATCGCTTATTCACTCAGTTTGGTAAGTAGATACCAATCAAATCATGGAGAAGATTACTGGAAAGCGGTCAAGAATATACTTAAGTACCTGAAAAGGACAAGTGACCTCCAAATAGAGGATTTTTTCGACTCAAGCTTTCAGAGCGATATCGATGATAGTAAATCTGTATCAGGATATGTTTTCACCCTCAATAAAGGGGTTGTCCGCTGGAAAAGTTCCAAGCAGGATACAATAGCAGACTCGACTATGGAAGCTGAATACATTGCGGTAAATGATGTAACCAAAGAAGCTGTCTGGATGAGGAAGTTCCTTTAAGAACTGGAAGTTGGTCCTACCATTAAAGACCCAATACCTTTATACTGTGATAGTTATGCTGCAATAGCTCAGACATAGGAACCCCGGTCTCACCATAAGTCCAGGCTTATTCTGAGGAAGTATCACTTGATCAAGAATATAGTTGATCGCTAAGAGATCAAGATTGAAAGAGTAGACACAAAAGATAATATAGCAGATCCATTCATGAAGAAAATTGTTCGTACACAATTTGAAAAGATTGTTGAGCTATTGGGTATTAGGTACTATAATGATTGGCCTTAGTGCAAGTGTGTTAAATATGGATGCCCTACAGGCAATAATTGTATATTATAACAGGACCTATATGTATATAACATTCTTGTTCAAAATGATACTATGTTGTTTTGGTCATATTTATCTGGTATTTTTTAATACAAGTAAAGTCCTTAAAATAATACTAGACTATGAGACATTTCGGATAGTGATCGAAATGAAGAGATCTGATTTGTCGTGAATGTATATTCTTAAATATTCCTAGTTGATGAAGTGTTGAGATGAGACATCATCATTTTGATAAGACTAGTGTATGCTCTATTTCTCATTTTGAAGGAGATGATCCATCTCTTAGATCATTGATGTGAGATATCAAGATACAATATACATGTGACTCATTAGTGAATGAGTTGACTGAAAGACTCACCGAGAACATCTAGTTGGTAATATACTTAATTGTCAAATAAAAATTCTCAAATGATGTAGTACATAGTAGTCTCTTGAGCCGAGGCATGAGTGCAATATCTTATATATTAGTATAGATATACTTAGACTTTTACCTAACCATAATTCCTATTGAGTTGTGTATAACGGTTCTTGTTAGGTACATCCTGAGATATAAGTAGATATTGAGATGCAAAGAAGGGATTCGTCTCTCTTAGTATAAGGGGTAGATGTCATAAGATTGTTTTAGATAACTATAGCCTGGAAATCCTTGGTCAAGGTGAATAAGATAAACTGAGGGTCAATTTTATCTTATAAGTTATGAGTTTAATATCAACAAACACTAATCAAGCTATTAGGGTTTGACAACTTACCATACCCTAGGCTCGATAGTTTAACATAATTTGACGAAGAGACCGGATTGTACGGTATTGTCACTAAGTGGTCCTTAAATAATTGGGTAAAAGCATCTTGCAGACCATTATCATAATTTATACCTAGATAGTCTTCTTGTGTAGCTAGCACCTCTGTTGTACTTGTGGATATGATCTATTATCGATTTTTAAGTTAGGCCCTAGAGTCACACCAAGCGCGTACTTGAATCCTATGAAAAACAATTTATACAGTAATGTGTATGATTGATACGCATATATAATTTTTACTGGATACACATAAACGGTTATATGTATCGGTAAAATCAGAATTTTATGTGCTTAAGAAATAATTTTCAAATTTTTTTTCATAAAGTTAACTTTTATTCAACTGGTTGACTTTTTGGTCAACAAATGACTATTGGTCAACCAGTTGACTTTTTGGTCATATGATGACTTATTAGTTAAAGATTGGAATAATACTAAATACTGTATTTATAAAATACCGTATTAGTAATAGTGATGTGGTATTCTCATTTATGAAATACACATTTCATTATACCCTGATTAATGAGTAATGGATGAGTTATTAAGTGGTATGGTTTGGGAATATAGTTTGTAGCATATGTTTTAACATATAATGATTCATGAGATGAGTAATTGCATGACTCATTAGATGAATTATTATTTTTGATGATTCATTGCATGACTCATAGGATGAGTCATTGATGTCATGGACATATTTCACTCTATAAAAATGATCTCTCTCTCTCTCTTCATAAAAGGTTAATGAAAAATTGGTTTTCCATAAGAGAATAAAAGAGAGCTCTATCTCTTACTAAGCTCTAGCAATCTTTGAGTAAGAGGAAGTAGTAGGATTTTAAGAACCCCGGAGTGGATATCTTGCCTTGTGTCTTAAGAAGCCTCCAATTTTTTCATGTTCACTTGAAGTTTTGGAGATCCGCTACGAGGTGGTTTACTACTACAAGGAGAACAAGATAGGGGTCGTTGGATCTACCATCGAATCACGCTTTAAAAGTATGATGTTGAAACTCTTGGATGCTCTCTTTATTATAAGCTTCATGTTAGATTTAATTAGATGGTCCTGGTGTATATTTCATGCTCTCTACATGCTTAGTATTTTTGTACATACAGTCTTCCGCGGCGTATTATGCATGTAGACATAGCACGAATTTCCAACACTTCCTTGCGCACTGTATAAGTCTTAATAGTTATATCTACAATTAGCTTTGTATCTGGCTAAAATGAAATCCATATCTAATGCACATGACAAACACCTTAAAATACCAAATTCTCCATAAAATTGTAACTCATTTGTAGCCATGTAGCAAAATGCGTTTTAAATATAACAACATACATGAGTCCTAGACCCTATGCTAGCTCTCGAAATTTCAGTATCCAAGAAACGTTCAAAGTTAACAAACAGATATAAATATACATGGGGATGCAATATTTTAGACCTTGGTGCTGATCAAAATGTAGGTTTTCACTAAAGGATAATCACTCATCGTTCTCTTCTTTCATCTTAAACAGGAAAAATCGCAATTATTTCGATCATAATCTTGATCATGCTGTTTTCTGTACAACGCTTCGGCATAGATAAAGTGGGTTATGCGTTTGCGCCTATAATCCTACTCTGGTTCAGTCTTATTGGTGGTATTGGCCTGTACAATTTATTCAAGTATGATGTGACAGTTTTGCGCGCGTTCAATCCAATGTACATTATAGACTATTTCAAGAGAAATGGAAAAGAAGGATGGATCTCCCTTGGAGGTGTTGTGCTTTGCATTACAGGTATTTAACTCATCATGATATTTGCACTGAGCCTTATTAGAGATTGTAAAAAATGACGTGGACCCAAAATACTCATAAAACAGGTGCTGAAGCAATGTTTGCTGACTTGGGCCACTTCAATGTTAGAGCTATTCAGGTACTTATATACCCTTTAGACATTTCAAAATTGCCTTCAAATGTTTTAGGCCTGTTTAGAGTTCAAAATCTTATTAAGATTCTACAATGTTTTCCTAGATTGATAATAGCTATTTCTTCCTATGGCACTACCAACCAAATATATCGAAGACTATAACTGTTTGTTTCACTTCTTTGCATTCCTCACTGCGTCCAAGCTTACATCTTTCCTAAATAATTTCTAAAAAGAATCTAGAGTCTCTATTCTCTACCTTAATGAATGATCTTCGCAATCATGCCTTATTATACTTTACCTATGTATTTACCATGTAATTTAGTGATCGCACGAATATGCTTCACTGGATTTGTATTCGCTATGGAACACAGATAGAGAGATAATGGGGTGATTAGTGAATAGCACAAAGATTGCACCTGTGACAATGAACTCCTCCGAATTTCATACAAAATAAAAATAAACTAGAAGGATATCTTTGTTTTTTAGCAAGTTTTATTCCGTAATTGCTTGTTCATTTTGATGCCAAGCTCTTATGAAAATGTAAACTCAATCATCCAAATCTTCAATTACAGATTAGCTTCGTTGGGGCTTTGCTCCCTGCAGTATCACTAGCATACATCGGGCAAGCTGCATATCTAACCAAATATCCGGAAAATGTTGCTGACACTTTCTACAAATCACTTCCAGGTACTAAAATACATATCTAATGTGATTTAAAATATCTCTATTATTGACAGTATAAGAGATTGTGTGATGAATAATATAGCTTAATTTGATGTAGGTCCATTATTCTGGCCAACATTTGTACTCGCTATTGCTGCTGCCATTATTGCAAGCCAAGCTGTGATAGCTTGTGTATTTTCAATCATAGCACAGGCTCAAACTCTAGGTTGCTTTCCAAGAGTTAAGGTTGTCCACACTTCTCCGAAGTATGAAGGACAAGTGTACATTCCAGAATTAAACTTTGCACTGATGACCGCTTGTATATTAGTGACGGGGAGCTTCAGAACAACAGAACATATAG
>BQKN01051709.1:0-18450 GCA_022839385.1 Asparagus kiusianus | reverse complement strand
TGTTATGGTTATTGATTTGTTGTTTAGGTTACGGGTTTTTTGTTATAGTTATTGATTTGTTGTTAAGGTTTCGTGTTAGTTGTTAAGGTTACGGATTTGATGTTAAGGTTACGGGTATGTTATGGTTACGGGTTTTTTGTTATGGTTTTTGATTTGTTGTTTAGGTTACGGGTTTTTTTTGTTATAGTTATTGATTTGTTGTTAATGTTACGTGTTTGTTGTTAATGTTACGGGTTTGTTGTTATGGTTACGTATTTTTTTGTTATGGTTATTGATTTGTTGTTAAAGTTACGGGTCTGTTGTTAAATTTACTGGTTTGTTCTTGCTATTAATTGTTAGTTGCTAACTATAATTTATTGATTTGTCCATGTTTGCAGTTTTATTAAAGCGTACACCGGATCAGGGGGTCTATTACTCGGTTTGAAATCCTCAATATATTACGCGGTGGGCGACTGGATGATGTAGTAAGATTTTCGATTGGTAATTATTGATTAGCATATTTAACAATACTATTATTAATTACTTGTTAACTTATTATAGCTTGGTTATACGCTGCTTGATTTAGTTCGAGAAAATCAGAGAGCATCGTCCAGTATAAAATTTGGGTGGTCCCTGTTTGGTTTAGTGTAAGTTTATGTCTGGTGTGGCGTACTCCTACTTATCAGCACATAATCTATGTTAAAAGGAACCTGATCGGGTTAATTCTTTATTGCAGCATCAGATACATGTGGCGAAACCAGATTACCAAGAACTGCATGATATCTACATCAAACACTTGGTCGATGCAGGGTGTACTAACCTCTTAGTTCCCATTGTCTAGGGGGATCATTGGCATCTATTGGAGTTTGATGTCGAAAATAATATTGCCAGGCATTACGACTCCTTGAAGGAGAGATCTGGACATTGGGAACCTGTGCTCAATATTGTCAAAGCCTTCAACTACATTAAAGCTGACTTCGATGAGAACAAATTACGCAGCGTATTCGACCCAATCGAAGTTCCATGCAAGGAGTAAAAGGGATCGTAAGTTTTTCGGAACCCTTGTTAGAATTCAATGTTGGAAACTAGTTGTTAAGGTTACGAGTTTGTTATGTTTTGTTTGAAAGCAACAGTGGTCTCAATGGAGGATTGTTTTTGTGTGCAGGTATGACTGTGGGATCTACGTCTACTAGTTCGTAAAAGCTATTATCGAAGGTAGAGATGTCCTGCATGTCACACCCGTAGAGCATAACACATGGGTGGTACGTGCGAAGCTAGCAGCGTATTTACTGATTGAAGGCAGCAAGAGGAAAGAAGATACGGGAAAACTTGACGATGATGACGTTGAGATGTAGATTTTTTGTAAATAATATATTACAATTCTTTGTTAATAACAATATACATGTAAATATTATAAATATAAAGGTTAACATCGCATAGATAGTTTATGATCTATCTGTCAAGGTTATGGTCTGGTTGTCAATCTTATCGATTTATTGTTATGTTTGATGTTGTAATGTTAAGTCTGTGGATTGTTTGTTAAGTTTAGCTCGTGGTTGTCAAAGATTAAAATTAAAACCCAATTCGTAACCTCAAACACAAACACAAGAATTCAACAAACAACAAACCAAAGAACTATAAGTTCAACAACACAGCGCAAACTGAACATGCAGAGCTTAACAACAAACCCCCATGGGGGTAACTTTAACAGCCAAGCCATTAGTTCAACAACAAAACCGTAACCTCATCAACAAACACCAAAGCTTAACAACATACTAACCTTAACAACAAACGTCAAGCCAAAAAGTTTAAACGGAACAGCAACCCCGTAACCATAACAATCAAGGAACCATAAGCTCAACAACACAACGCAAAACAGTAAGCCCAAGGCCTAACATCACACACCCAAGGGGTAACCTTAACAGCAAACCCACGAGGTTAACAACAAACACGTAAACTTAACAAAGGTATAATCATTCCGAAAAGTGTATCATAAATTAATAGGTTGTTAACAGAGCGTATCATCATCAAGTTAAGCAAAACATAAGGGAATTTACAATTGATGATAACTTAGGGGCCGACTGCTCCTCCCCCGCTCCTCTTGCTCGAAGCGCAATCGTGGGAGAAACCCTTGTCGCGAGGAAGGGTAGACCCCCGAACACCTTTGGCCTAGAGAAATCGTTGCCAGAGCTCTTTCTCCACCATCATTTGCCTGCCGTCCCAAGTCACTTCAATCAATTTTGGGTCGGCGCGGAGAGGCTGCGTACGCTGGCTTTGAGGTTGGTCAACAGACATGTCGATGGAACCAACCTCATTGTTTGCCTGCTGCTCATCGTCCCGACCTACAATTTGAGTGATGACGAAACCTTCCATCAGACGAAGGTCCATGGGAGAGGTGTAACAAAACCTAATCCTCTTAGGGACATCCGAATATTCCCTAATCTTTAGCAGCACCCTGTTGTCTTTGAAGTTTGTTTTCGTGGTGACGTCAGAGGAGCAGTACACGTATTGGCCGATGCCCTCGAACAGTGATTGGAGGAACTCCCACTCCCAGAGGTGGTAGGGGACATTGAAGAGGCGGACTCACGTAAACATTGGGTTGTGCAATGTTCTTAGCCTGAGGTCCTCCCTCCAAAGCCTGAATCTGCCCACGAAGGACCCAAAATTTACAGGACTGAGCTCGATGGCTTGATCTAGTAGCTCATCAAAAGGGAATTTAACCATGAACCTATTTTCAGATACCCGTTTGATCTCATAGGTCCAATCCCAGACGTTGAAGCGATAACCTAGCATCTCTCTGAGCTCCTCCAAAGATGCCAGGCCCACCTCAACCGTGAGGAAAGCGAAGGTAGAAAGCTCATGAATATTGCTGACGACGTTATCTGGCACGGGGAGCAACCGTGGAGAGGCATTTGCTCTCAGACCATGAGGGCAATCCCGGGAGATATGCCCCGAGCCATGGCAATGGATACACGCGCTATCATCGTAAGACATGATCTTCTGGTTTAGGAGATATGCCCCGGCTGATAATGAGGCTGGGATGGGGGGAGAAGGATTTTATCTTGTTCTTAGCCTGACGTGGAGAATGGCGGTGATGGGAAGATTGATGGCTGCATCGTATGATCTTGTCATTGAACAGGCAAAGGGAAGAGGGTAATTGCCGCGTCGTGGCTGGGAATAGCGAGGAGCCAGGTGATAATACTACCTGTCTTGGGAACATAATCTACTATGGAATGTATTTAATGCAGAGAGAAATCGAATTTTTTCTCTTGATCACCTTGGGCAACTAAAAGGCTAAACTTGATAACCATTGATTGACAACAGAGCGCTAACCTTAGCAACCAATCCATAAGCTTAACAATACAACGTCAAACTTCACAAAAGATCTGAAAGCTTAACAACCAGCACATAACCTTGACAGGCAGTCCATAATCTCAACAAAAAGGCGATAAACTTAGCAAGATAACCTTTTTAACCTTAGCCATGTCCTTCTTTACAATCATGCTACAACCTTAACAAACAAACAAATAAGCTTATCAGCAACCCTGTGATACCACCAACAAATCCCTATGCTCAACAACACGATGAGGACGCTGTTAGACCCTAGAGGGGGGGAGGGTTAGGGTCTTATGCTAATCTAATCCGATTTTATGCCAATTAAAATTAATTAATAAGTTATCCTAGTAAGTATGAAATACAACAATATATATGAGCTAGGATGAGCAATATGAACTAAGGGGTATATCCTAGCAATGAGATATACTATGAATTATATGCAATGATATACAAACTAACACAAGGGTGAAATAAACAATCTACCAAAGGATGGGGCAATATGAAGTTGTAGGCTGTCTAAAAATAACTACAGATAGCTAATTCCCATCAAACACCGATGATGGAAGTTACAATTTGACGGCGTCCAGAAGGCTATAATTTAAAGACTTTCATGTAAATTGATGAAGGTTACAATCTGACGATCTTCACAATAACTGATGAAAGCTCTAATCAACAGCCTTCACAATCAACATCGGGAGTTACAATTTGACGACTCTCACATATCAAAGAGCTAAAACAAAGATTACAAAATGACGATCTTTGCAACGCTCTGACAGAAAGAGACTACAAATCGACGGTCTCTTCAAACCAAGACGCGGAAGTCCTCCCCGTGTACCAGTATCAGGACACAGCGCTTCTAGCCGTTGACGCAACTCAAGCTCGGCCACTAACGCAGCGCAAACGCAGCTCCGAACGCTACAAATGCAGCTCAGATCCAGCTGCCAACGCAGTTCATGTTCGGCTGCAAATGCAGCCTCCGAAAGCTGCAAACGCAGCTTCCATCCACTGTCAAACGTAGCTTTTATCCGCTGCCAAACGCAGTTTTCATCCGCTGTCAAACGCAGCTTTCAAGCTGCCAAACGCAACTTCTAACAAGATGCCAACACAACTTCCAAATGCTACAAACGCAGCTTCCAGACGCTGCAAACGAGCTTCCAGACGGTGCGTTTGAACGCAGAATTCACGCCAGAACGCGGATTTTGCGTTTGACTCGTTCAAACACAAGCTGAACGGTTTCAAAACCGTTTTCACGATCTGAGGGGATCACAACTCCACTCAGGAGTGATTTAAGGGGCAGTTACATCCCATTAGCCCCACTTAGGAGCGAATTAAGGGGGCGGTTATACCCCTTAATCCCCTATAAATAACTAAGAAATCTGCTTAGTTCGAGGTTGGTTTTTTCATCATTCTTTTTGGCAGCAAAGAAGAGATCTTGGGGGGAATTGCTAGAGCTTTGGAGATCAGCAAAAGAGGATCTTCACTCAATCTCTAGAGTATTCCTTGGAGCTTTCATCCTTGGCTTACTAACCAATTTCGGTTAAATCAACTCTTTCATAGAGTTATCAACTCGTTCAGAGTTTCAAACTTGTCACACAAGTCCTCCACAGCGTCAAACCGTGAGGAGAAGATCATGTTCCAGTGAAACAAGACGTCGGATCATCAACGAGATGCAAACTCGACGCGAGCATTTGAGGGAGGCATCTCATCGCTACCGTGAAGAACCCAGAATTAAATAAAGGGGAGAATCCAGATCATTCTCCTCTCTTTTGTAATCAGGAAATCCAATTATAACTGAGATTAAAGGAATACAGATCAATTTTTCTTTCATTCTTTTTACTACAAATTTTCCACCATACAGAAGTGCAATACACAAAGGTAATATAAGATATGAATACAAGAATAAGAACGTCAATGCAATCACAAACAAAACGATATGATTACGGAGTTCAGTCTAACCACTTGACCTACGTCTCCGCTCCTCACCTCGAGGAGATCTCCACTATCACAATCGGGTTTTCTACGTTCACCCGAATAACGTTTACACCACACAATAAGGTTTTCTAGTTTACCGAAAACTCTTCAACTAATACACTCTTGTAATCTCACTCTACACCCTCTCAAGTGTTAAACTAGACGTGTCTCCCTCAAGTACTCGGATACAACCTCTCCCTAGGTTCGTCAACAGACACCACTCCTCTTGGGACGATCCCCGATTCTCGTCACACACTTCTCTTGGTGTACAAATGTATTACAAAGTGAATCTCACAATAAGCACAATACAAAGTGTTTGTTCTCTACAATGGATGAGAACAAATTATAAGCTCACTCTCTAATTTACACAATCCCACAACCCAATTATACTATGAATGTAAATACAATAAGCTCAATGGTTATGTGTGTGTAAACAAAGAGAACATAAAATCAACTAAACTCAATATGAACACTAGCTTAATAAAATGATAATCAAACAATATAAAATATAAAGCTAGATTGAGTTTAGAAAACTTATCAATAGATCAAGAGTGGAAGGATAAGAGTTGGATGCTCAAACACCAATAGATGATCTCCTCAAGCTCTTGTGAAATTGATTTCACAAACTCAAACTTCCAAATGCTTAAAAGCTTCTTAAACAAACTTAAATCAAACTTAAACCCTTGTTTAAAACTCTTTAAATTTGTTTTAAAAACACTCTCTTGTTGTTGAAGAGTTGAAGGCAATGAGGTATTTATACCCACTCAAAATATCAGCTAAAATAACATTGGAAAGTCCAAAATATCCCCAGAGAATCAAATCAGAATATAGCCGTTGGAAAGCAATCATCAGTTCGGCGATCGATCGTGAGAAACTGGCGGTCGACCGCGAAGCACAAAATCCAAAAGAACAATTTTAAAAAGCTGGCGGTCGACCGTGAAAGTCTCTGGATGAGCCACGGTCGACCGTCACGGTCGACCGCGAGCCATAAAAAGGCAAGCTGGGTTTCTGGACTGCAGGCGGTCGACCGCAAACTGATACAGAAAATATATAGGTTATGAAAGTTGTTTTCTGATTTTAAAACCCTGTTTAAAAATATCAATTAAATTCAGAAAAATGTAAAACTTTAGAAAATAATTGTAGACATGATAATACACATGCTACAAAAATTGCTTTTCAGAAAGGACCTCCCAAATGAAAAATATCATCATTTTACAAAATAGTCCAAAACATGAAAAATGTGAACATATGAGTTTTGACATTTTAGCTTTAATCATGTTTTGAAATAATACAAAATGATTTTATAGACTTAAAAAAAGATGTAAACTATTGTTATGAAGTCTATAAACAATGAATATAGTATTTTCATAAATACAATAGAATATGAAACATATGAGTATGAATATGAATATATATTTGTTTCATATCTATGAAATTAAACCAAACCAATTTATCCACGTAAAAACAAACATGTATGAATATAAATATTTATTTATATGCTAGTAAAAACTTTGTTTGTGGATAAACCAAAATTCAAAATGTGTACATATATATATAACTATATATGTATACATAGAAACCAATAAAATATGTGTGTATATGATATTGAGTTTAAGGTACTAACACACATATTATAAACTCCTAAACTAAATTACCCAAGCTTGATCTTGATCTTCATTGTAGCTCAACTTGGTAATCTTGCGGTTGAAGCTTGAACTTGGATCTTTAACTTGAAATGCAAGGCTTCACTCCATAATTCCGCCAACCTCCATTGGATATGATCGTGAATGCGCAATTCCATTCATCCTCTAACTCGTTGTTTGCCTAGAATAAATACGAAAATACAAACACTAGACAAACAACATTAGAAGTAAATTGTTTGTTAAACATCAAAACAAGAAGGCTAACAGACGCTACAACCTTAACAAAAACAATAAGCTTAACAACAGAGTTAAACCCGACAACAAAGAGGTAAACTTAGCTACCATTCCATAAGCTTGACAACAATGCGCTAACCTTGGCAACTAAAAGGCTAAACTTGATAACCATTCCATAAGATTGATAAAAGAGCGCTAACCTTAGTAATCAATCCATAAGCTTAACAATACAACGATAAACTTCACAAAAGATCGGAAAGCTTGACAACCAGCACATAACCTTGACAGCCAGTCAATAATCTTAACAGCCAGTCCATAATCTCTCATCCGAGATCGTCGCCTCCTCGCCGTTCCGTCGTTCTGTCGTCACCCTCCCTCTCCTTCAACCGAGCCCCGTCGTCGCCTCCCCCCTCGTCGCTCCGTCGTTGCCCCAGTCGAAAAACCCCGTCTCTTTGAGGTTAGCTTTCGATCTAGCAGAATTTCAGAACTTCGTTTGAAGTTTTATGACCCCGATTAGATATTGACAGCACTAGTAATCTCAAACCCTAGTTTTCTCAAACCCTAGTTTTGTGATCCCGACATCCAGTTACTTTTACTTTTCTAATCTATGTTTAATTTTGCTAATTTAGTATGAACTTGTATTATTAAGGATAATACTAGCTAATAGAAGAATGTGTAAGATCTACGCTTTGAGTATTCACTCTTCATGCTCAAAGCCTGAGCTTATAATAGTATTGTAGAAATAAATACATTAATCCAATCGAGTAGACGAATATCAATGTTAATTGTACTAAATTAAACTTTGCTGTAGTATTTTATTTTAGTATTAAAGTCTTAAACGCCAAGTAAATATATATGCCTCAAGATGGCGGCTCTGGAGGAAGAATTGTATACGCTTCAATTTTGTCGTGACAAAAATAAAATAAAATATATATTTATAGCACGATTAGCATTATCCAGTGCACTGCACAAGCTCATCCATCAGCAGTATTGTTTTATGAAATTAATGTGATAAATCTTGGATGATGAAAGGAGAGATGGAAACTGAAAACATGAAGCAGTATTACTTTGCTCTCAAAATATTTTTTTTCTTGTTTATAGAAAAAGAATGAGGGAGGAAATTTTAGACTTGTTCCTTCCTATTATGTTTTGAAGGAGCCTATAAATTCTTTGAGAAACCAATTTTTCTACTAGATGATTCTCATCTACGGACATTTATGAGCACATAATCTTTCATAATTAACAATTACCACTAGTTAAAAAAAGGCATTTGTGATGGGTCTGTCACCAATTGTGGGGTGACTCATTGGTCCTATCTTACACATGGGATCTCCTCTCTCTTCATATTTTGGTTTGATATATTATAAAGTTCCCATGTTTATCAAACAGTTTGTGATTTGAATTGTACAAATGTGATTATATAGGTTTGTGATTTGAAAATGTGTGAGTTATGGAAGAAAAAGTTTTCAAAAAATAGAGCGATATATAACGCAATATTATATAATAATGTGTTATATATCCAATTTAGGTAAAAAATATAACGTTAAACCCTAGACTCCCATCCAATAATTACAGCCAATTCTTTGAGGTTATAATATAAGATGAACGAGTCAAATTTGGGTAAGAGGTAAATTTTCCTACTCGAAATTTATCGTTCAATTAATATTATAATAGAAATGAATTGGTATAGAAATTTATAATTATTGGATCTATCCTTCTCGGACGGGTTAGGAATATAGTAGTGCATACATCCAACTTTGTATACTTTGTATGATTTCATTTCTTAAAAATTTTGGCAGCTCGTACTTGTTGTTCTCCGTGTACAATAAGCGTATGTTGTTCTACGTTTTGATATGTTGTGAGTGCGCATAATAACATCTGCACAGTGTACAGGGAGAACAGCGGGTAGATGCTGCCGAAACTTTTAAAAAATAAAAATATACAAAGTATATGAAGTTGGATGTAAGCACTATTATATTCTTAATGGGATAGAAGTCTTCCTATGACAGGTGTTAGAGTGTGCTAATTAGTCTCCATACCTTAATAAGTTTCAAACATACCTTAATGCCGATACTTATATGCAACAACATATGTTTTGAATAGTTTAAATTTTTGGGTATACTATCTGTTCTCAAATAGAGTTTCTAAATATATATTACCTACAGATGAGGAAAATTCCCAACAAGTCATGGATAGATATCCCTAGGAGTGAACGGTTTCGTGATCAACGTTATAGGGATGGACGTGAAGCCTTCATAATGTATGCCGAAATGAACCCAAAAATTTAAGTAGCGGTGCAATGTATTGCCCCTGTTATGGGTGTAAGAATATGAAGCTGAAAAATAAAGATGAAATACAAAGTCACTTAGCAAACTCTGGTTTTTACGAGGAATATAAATATTGGTCCTATCACGGGGAAGGCCGTACCGAAGATGAAGTCCCGGATGTGCATGTCGATACCAGTCATGGTGTCAGGATAGATGATACAGAAGTAAATTTACAAGCTGATATCGGACCTGACCATACCGAATACGATATTAACAATGACAATGAAGATGATATCATAGTTGATGTCCAAGATGCTCATGCTCCTGAGGACTTGGATCGTATAATGAAACTACTAGAGGATAGTGAAAAGGATCTGTATGAGGGTTGCACCGAGCACTCCAGATTTTCATTTATGTTGGAGCTCTTACATATTAAGAGCCTCAGTGAAATGACAAATACTTATTTCGAAATGCTTCTTGATTTGCTGCGGAAGGTAGTTCCAGAAGGAGAGCGTAGCATTCCTAAAACAACTTATGCGGCAAAGCAAATAGTTTCCGATTTGGGGCTTGATTACAATAAGATTGATGCGTGTCCTAATGATTGTATTCTCTACTACAAGGATAATAAAAACCTTCAGGCATGTCCTACATGTGGAGTTTCTCGATGGAAACAACAAACCCGCTCTTCAACAAGGCAGCCAACAGAGTCAATGTACCAGCAGAGCATGATTCCAGCTAAGGTGCTTCGCTATTTCCCGTTAGTTTTCAGATTGAAACGTCTGTATATGAACAAAGACACCGCTAAGAACATGAGGTGGCACAAAGAAGGCCGTATAGAAGATGGTAAGTTGAGACATCCAGCTGATGAAGAGGCTTGGAAGCATATTGATAAGACTTTTCCTAATTTCGCTCATGAATGCAGAAATGTCAGACTTGGGCTTTCTAGCAACGGATTCAATCCGTTTGGGGTTATGAGTTCAGGTTGGTCTACATGACCAGTTGTCTTAATACCATATAATTTACCCTCACTGCTTTGTATGAAGCAACCGTATATGATACTCTCATTACTGATACCGGGTAAGCATGCACCGGGTAATGATATTTATGTCTATTTAGAGCTCTTAATTGATGAGTTAAAACAGTTATGGTCGGGTATGTTGATATATGATGCCCATGCTAAAGAGTCGTTTAGACTTCGTGCTATCCTAATGTGGACAATTAATGATTTTCCAGCTTATGCTAATCTTTTTGGTTGGTCTACAAAAGGCAAGTTTGCTTGTCCAGTATGTGGCCCAGAATTTGAAGGCCTTCACTTACCATATAGTCGAAAGTGTTGTTATTGGTTCAACAGGAGATGGTTGCTTTCGGGCCACAAATACAGAAAATTGAGCAATAAGTTTGACGGCACTGTTGAGACTAGGAATAAATCACGTCAAATGACTGGTGCTGATATTGTAAAGTTGCTTGAGCATCTTCCTAAAATTAGATTTGGTAAGAACCGATATTCTAAGTACGACTCACTCAAAGTTAGAGGCTCCGGCAAAAAGAGAAAGACACTAAAGAGGAAGAGAGCATCCAACGGACACATGTTGATAATGGAGTCGATAAATTACCAAAGGGATGGAGTAAATTCAGTATCTTCTTCCAGCTACCATACTGACAAAAGCTTAAAATCAGGCATAACTTGGATGTCATGCATATTGAGAAAAATGTTTGTGACAACATAGTTTCAACCCTCCTTCAAGATCCTAATAAGTCAAAGGATGACCTAAGGGCTCGTCAAGACTTAGCTGCATTGAATATCCAGGAAGATTTGCAAGCACAAGATGTTGGACTTAAGAAAAAACATAAGCCTTCCTCTCGTGTTACGATGTCGACAGAGCAGATGTAGAGATTTTGTGAGGTCCTCAAATCAGTAAAATCATCGGATGGGTATTCAGCTAATATATCAAATAATGTCCAGGTGCAGGAGAGGAAGCTCTTAGGCCTAAAGACCCATGATTATCATGTTCTTCTACATCAATTGCTCCTGGTTGCATTGCGTAATAATATGGAGAAAGAAGTATCGAAAATTATTAAGGAGCATTATGGATTCTTCAGAAAATTGTGCTCAAAAGTTATAGATGTGAAGGAATTTAAAAAGCTTGAAACAGAAATATCATTAATTTTATGCAACCTGGAGTTAATATTTCCTTCTTCTTTTTTCATGGTCATGGTCCATGTTACTCAACATCTAGCCAGCGAGGAAATCATTGCGGGTCCTGTATCTTACCGTTGGATGTACCCAATTGAGAGGTAAGGGACTTCACCTAGTGCATTAATTTCATATGCAATGTATACAGCTAATATTTGTCCTTTCCGTGGTTTTCCTTAGATTAGATATTTGTAGTTCATAAAATTTTAATTATTGTAGATATTTGGGGTTTATAAAGCGCCTAGTTCACAATCGAGCTCATCCGGAGGGTTCTATGGCTGAAGGTTACGTGACCAACAAATGTCATACGTTTGCATCACGTTACATGCGCAATCGCATAAAAGCTGATCAGCCTCCAACTAAGGAGAAGAAACTCATAAAATATCCAAGATCTGATTTGGAGCAGGTTCATGCATATGTATTGAATAATCTTGACATTTTCAGCGATTATCGAAGGTAATGTACATTAATTTAGGAATAGGATGACACTTGTATTATTTACTTTCATTGTACCTATACAATCTCATTGTTGTATAAATAGGCGACATTTGGAGAAGCTTAACAATGAAATATCAGGCAGGAATGCAGCACATGATATCCAAAAAAAACACATCAAAAATTTTCCCGATTGGTTCAGAACCGATGTAAGTAGCATAGAAGTAGTATTGTATTTTTTATTTTTAAATTTTTAAGCAAACTCGGAGATCATTTTATTCAATTGCTGCTTGAATTAGGTTGATAAGACGTTCTTGCTGTTGCCGTAATCTCTAAAGATATTTTAGTTCACGCACAATGTCCTTACTATGAAGTGAGACGATATAGTGAACACATTATTAATGTGTATAAGTTTAAAACAGTGGCGACCGATGATAAGAGGGTAACACAAAATAGTGGGGTCATAGTCTGTTTTGCTCAGGAATGTTTTTCTAGCATAAGAGATCAAAACCCAGTTGAAGCTGACATCTTATATTATGGCCAGTTGGAAGATATTGTAGAGATAATTTACGGCTATGGTAAAAAAATTCAGCGTAATTATTGCATGTTTAAGGTTCGATGGAGTCCTGCCAAACCGCACAATGATCATTATGGGTTTACACTTGTAAACCTCGACAAAGAGATGTATCTAGATGAGAAGTTCATATTCGCAGAACAGGCGGACCAGTGCTTCTATGTGAAAGACCCAATGGTTGCCACCGATTGGGTCGTGCTATACAAGGAGCCAAGATCTATTGTCCTCCCTAATAATAATGCCGATAGTGATGAGGACAATGAACCAATTGGTTCTTCTGATGAAATTTGGCAGAATTTTTCTTACCCTCAGAATGTCATGCTTGATATGACAGATGCGGAGATTCAGGCTGACAACCCAATTTTAGTCAGGGATAGAGAACCAGAGGCAGATGTGCAACTAGAATCAACTACTAGTAGACGAAAGCAGACAACGTTAAATATAGCCCGAACAATACAAGCAATACCTCGTTCAATACAAAAATAGCAAGTTGTAGAAGGTATATTCTGTATGTCATTTTAGGCGCGGATGTTATTTAAATGTTTAATTGCAATAGATGTTAATCTTGTGAATTAGTAGGCAGATATTTCTTCTTTAATTCTCCTAATCCAATTTTACAGATGAAGAACTCAAGGTTATTCGATCGATCGCGTGATCGGTCACGATCTACGAGCCTAGGCTCAGAACAGCTTCAGGAGACACACATTTCATCACATACGGATATATGTATGAATTTCAATTATCTTTGTACAACTCAAAGAAGACATATGAAACATCATTTAGGCTAAAGTTATTTTTATATGGGTAGATGATGCGGAATTATCGGGTCGTCTTCGGGACACAACTCTAGCATTCTCGCCTTATATAGGTATTAATCATATATGTGTTTGTAATATTTATCCAATCATATTTAAAGTCTAGCTTTTATATTTAAAATCTATTGTATGTTAGCAATATTAATTTTTATTTGCATAGATAATTTGGCAGGCATCGATTATTCTTCACCCGGAGCCACTGATTCACATGCAGAGCCCTCCCACACTACAAGTAATGGTTTCGCAATACATTCATTTTTACTTTGCATCTCAATATAATGATCCTTCAATTTTCTCGTATTGATTATCTTCTTCAATCATTGTAGAGGGTTCTTGGAGACCATCGACTTCGCATCATACGCAGGGGGTCGAGTTGCGTTCGTGGACCCCTGACATCCCCCATCTACCATTGCCTCTAGACTCGATCATATCAAAGACTAATGCTTTGAAGTATCATCCACTTGCACTCAAAAGGCTAGATGAACTAAAGCCTATGATGCAAGTTAGAAAGCAAGTTGCAATTGCTGCGATGGATAGAGAAGTGGAGAGAGGTAAATTTAATAATTTTGCCCCATTGTTTTCGCCTTTTTACACTTAACTTCTGTTGTCAATGTAGGGGCAAAGCAAGATGCAAATGGACCGGGAGGACGTGGTGGAAGCAAGCCTGATTCCAAACAAGCACCGAGAGGCTTTCGCGAAATTCTTCAGTGGGTTGATAACTTGCCGATCGGCTCGTGGTCAAAAAAAATTAATAACTACATCGACGTTTTAGTACGGCGGGCCCAAATCATAAACTCGTACTTCAAATTCAAGGAGCTTCCATGGTCCGCATACGAGGATATATGGACAGAGCTGATGGTATATGATCATTACTTCGGTATTTTTTGATATAGAATGTTGGTCTTCTTATTTTGATGATGTTTAACAAACAATTTACTTTTAATATTGTTTGTCTAGTATTTGTGTTTTCTTATTTATTATAGACAAACAATGTTGTTGGAGGATGGATGGAATTACGTATTCACGATCATATCCAATGAAGGTTGGCGGAATTGTGGAGTGAAGCCATACAATTCAAGTTGAAGATCCAAATTCAAGCTTCATCCGCAAGATTACCAAGTTGAGCTCAATGAAGATCAAGATCAAGCTTGGGTAACATTAGTTTATGTTTATATTATGTGTGTTAATTCTATAAGCTCAAACATACACACACACACAATATATATATTTGTAATTTTCTCAAATATAGGTGTTTTTATGTAAAATATGTTTTAATATGTTTTGTACTATATATACATCATAATCATCTTTTATTATGTCCATATAAATATTTTACAAAGTTTCAAAATTTTGTTTATGTCAAAACATCAAAATTCAAGTATCTCATGTTTTCATGTTTTGGACATTTTTGTAAAATGACAAGTTTTCACAAATTATAAGTGAAATTCCAAAAATTCCTTTTTTAACATGTTCATTAACATGTTTATAAATATTTCCTATAGTTTTATATTTTTTGTAATTTATTTGTTATTTTTAAAGGCACTTTAAAAATCAGATTTTCAGCATGTATAGTGCATGTGCATGTTTATAAGTCGACTTATAAACCCTGACAAGTCGACTTATGAACTCCTCTAGAAATTACATTTTATCCTCTGCTAAGTCGACTTATAAAGCAAGGAAAGTCGACTTATAGCAAGTCGACTTATAACTTTTATAAGTCTACTTATGAAGTGTTGCACAGTTATGTATTTTCGATCAGTTTACAAAATAAAATATTTCTCTCAAATGGGAAGTGATATTTAAAAAAAATTTTCTCTAACATGTTCATATACATGTCTAGAAACTTCCCACAAAATTTTATACTTTTTGGAGTTGATTTACTATTTTTAATTGATTTTACAAAACCAGATACGCAAAATTTCAGACTCTGCCAAAAACCAGTATTGTCTGTTAAGTCGACTTGAAGTCGACTTATAGGCTGAAAATTTGACTGTAACGGCTAGTTATAAGTCGACTTATCACTGTAGCAAGTCGACTTATAACTGCATAACGGCTAGTTTTCCAGACTCCTTGTTTTTCGGGTTTTTTATCCTTTTGCTGGGTTTTTCTTATTTTTGGGGTCTCCTATATATACCCCCTTATACCCAACTCTATAAAAAAACAAGAGAGGGTTTTAAACAAGCTTTAAAAGAGTTTAAGAGGGTTTTAAGTGTGTTTAAGGGTTTGTTTTGTTTGTGAAGAAGTTTTCACAAGTGAAGGAGATCATCTTCTTGTTTGGGCTCCAATCTCCATCTCTCCATCTTGTCTTCCATTGAGAAGTTTTCTAAACTCTACTCTAGCTTTCATTTATTATTTGTTAATTATCATTTCTATTAAAGCTAGTTTTATATTAAGTTTAGATTTGATTTTACTCATTGTTGCACACACCCACTTGAGCTTATTGTATTTGCATACATAGTATATTAGGGTTGTGAGAGATTGTAACATTGAGTTGTGCTTAATTGAGTTCTCATCTATTATAAAAAACAAATTTGTATTTGTTACATTGAGAGTGGTGTAAGGTTTTCGGTGAGCTAGAAAACCGAGTGTGTTGTGAAGTTTTCGGTAAACTAGAAAACCGATTGTGAGGAGTGACGTTGATCGGTGAGCGTTGAAAACCGACACTGTGAGGTATAAACGTTATTCCGGTGAGCGTAGAAAACTCGGTTGTGATAGTGGATTTCTCTCCGGGAGTGGGGAGCGGAGACGTAGGACGGAAGGTCCGAACTCCGTGATCATTTGATTGTGTTTGAGTGTGCTTTGGCATTCATTCATATTTATGTTCATATCTTATATCGTCATTGTGCATTGCTCATTATTTATATGATCCACTATCTAGTTCATATTGTTTACCCCTTGTGTTAGTTTACATATCTTTGCATATATCATATTGTATATCTCTTTGGTAGGATATATCATCTTGTGTTAGTTTATATATCCTTGCACATACATTGCCTATATCTCTTTGTTAGGATATATCTTGTTATTCATATTGCCTATCCTACCTCATAATTCTGGTTGTATTTCATACTTGCTAGGATAATTTATTAATTAATTTTAATTGGCATAAAATCGGATTAGATTAGCATAAGACCCTAATCACCCCCTCTCTAGGGTCTAACATAGAATACGTTTACAAAATGCTTAGATATCTTATATATCTAGATGCAAAATTGTAGGAATACTATTGTCTTGAGGACTACCCTGGGGCGTGGCACTATGGTTTCAATATCAAAATTGAGGCCGTGCTCCAACAGTGGCGACATGAGCTGAAGGTATCAACATATGATAAATATACCCAAGATTGGCAGAGATTTTTAAATCTCGATGAGAGGGTGGATCTCGATCATTTCACGGCTCTTCTTTTTTATTCTCTTCTTTTTTATTGGATACCGAGTCCGCACAGGTATGAGTACATTATCATGTTGCGTACAAAATCATATTGTAAATGCAATTCATTTTTAACACCTTTTTTGTAGAATAAATCTAAGAAGGGCTTGACGAACCGACATAGCAAGCGCAAGTTTGACCACCACTTGGGATCGACGTCCTTTGCCAATCTTGAGTATAGTTATTGTCGAGACACGGTATAATATTTAAAGTTGATGTATTCACATGCTACAACCTTCAATATGACCAAACTCTTCGATATTTACTATTATATTTTGTTGGGGAAGCCGATAATGCCGATCAATTTGAAGGCAAAGTTAGCTTACGACACCTTTCACTCAACATATAAAGATGAAGACAAGATTAAAGAAAACATAGTGTTGGTGATAATTATTTTTCAATAAATTATTAAATAATAACTATTACGTTGTTGTACATTTCATTAATTAAGAGTTTAAACTGTTGTACTTTGAAATCATTATTTGCCAATTCAATATATATCTATTTTCCTTATGTGATTTAGGATAATATTATTGTCGCGTCAAAGGATGCAAGCACTACGTGCTACCCAAGAATGACCCTCATGTCTTGTCTAGAGAGGAAAATAATGATATTGCAATGAATGTGATGGTGTATAATAACCGGGGCAGATTTCCATTGATGAGGGTTGGAGCTCAGCGGGGTACCTCCAGAAAATCCTCCACGGCGTCCTCGACAACCTCGACTACGTTAACATCATCAAACAGAACTCACACCACTTCTACAATTATGCGCGTCAACCGTTATCTACGCGGTAAGATCGACCCTACATTACTCATGCAGCTGACGACGGCTATGTGTTCAGATTTGCCTCCATCCCCTACTAGCGACAATGTTTTTACACATCGTTTTATGCTTGTCCGGGAAGATTTCATCTGAATTATTTGGAGAAGTTTTGGACCAAATAGATTTAGACGCTGGCGCACAGGTAAATTAATAATATGTCTTATATTGTTAAATTTCATTCTCTAAATGTAAATCTATTTATTTTCAGGCTGGACTTGCTGGAGGAAGCAGTAGTGGCGTGCAGAGGAGGGAACTTGACGATGATGATGACTCTTGATTTTATGAGGTAAGTTAGTTAATTGTATGTGTATGTGTGTATGTGTCTTGTGCGCTTAAATATTTTATGCGCTTAACATACAAAAGTTTCTTCATAATAACTCTATATATACTTGATTGTATGTGTGTATGTGTCTTGTGCATGATTGAAAATGACAAGGAAATTATTGCTATAAGTCTTCTCATGTGTGTATGTGTCTTGTGTATGTGTCTTGTGCATGTGTATGTTGATACTTGACTGTATGCATGTGTGTATGTGTCTTGTGTATGTGTCTTGTGCATGAATTATAACTAGTCACAAATAATCAAGAAGTCGTCAAATTGGTCCTTTTTCTGCTGTTTAATTAGTTGTATTGCCAAACTACCAAGGATTTGTTCTAACTTGCAAGTGATTTGCTTTACATGTAGACATGAAGTTGGCGAATTTTTGAGTGGATGTCACACATGTGCATTACTTCTCTTTATAGCTTTA
>BQKN01051696.1:25587-36086 GCA_022839385.1 Asparagus kiusianus | reverse complement strand
CTTCACCTATTTATTGTTTCCACTAGAGAGGTAGTGATTGTGATGGTAAAACTTGTCATAGCATGGTGGTTGGTGCTTGGCAGGTTTGACAATCCGGGTTTCACCTGGGACTGCAGCCTTATGTGAACCCTGGGGCGTCACAGTTATGCTATTAACATTGCTCCAAAAATCAGTAATTTCCCCTATGAACAATGGTGTGCTAGATTTAACCTTTTTGCTAGATCTACTAATATCGATATATGGGAAATTATTGAATGCGCTTATATTGTACCCACTACGGAGAAATCCAAGTGGAGTAGTAATGATAATAGATTGATTGCTATGAACAAGTCCTTCTTAAGATTTCTAATTGATGCCTTTGGCTTATCTTTTGCTAACAAACTTGATTCTTTTGATAATGCTTATACGTTATGAAAATTAATAGAAGCACATTTAGGGGACTTGGAGGCAATCCGACAACATTTGGAAGATTCAGCTTCAAGTTCAAAAGGAGCATCATTTTCATGTACACGACTACTAGGCGATAGCCCTAGTGAAGTATGCGAGTCCGATAACAATGATGATTTTACATTTGATGAACTCGCACATGAATATGAAAAATTATTGCATGAACATAAAAAGCTACAACATAATTTTAAAAGTTTAAAAAGCAAGCATGTTGATTTGAAATCCACTCATGAAGCTTTAACTACTAAGTTTGATATCATTGCTAATGAAAATGTTAATCTTAAAGAAAGCAATGGAAAATTAAAATTAGAAAATGCTAGTTTGCTTCATGAAAAATGTGATGTCATATTAGAAGTTGAGAACATTAGAAAGGAGTTTAATTCATTTAAAAATGATCATGTATGTTCCACTTCTAATAACAATACACATATTTTAAATAATGAGTTGAATCAAATAAATAAAAGTATATCATCCTTAGATTCAACACTAAAAACTTATATTGTTAATAACAACAATTTTATGGACTTGTGTGCAAAGTGTCATGAAAATATTCTTAAGAAACCTATTCACTATACACACATGTATAACAAAACTTATAAGTATTCCATTGGCGGCCGAAAAGGCCATATTGATAAGTTTTATTATGATGCACAAAAACCCATCATGCTTAAATATATTGATCCTTGTGCATCCCGTCAAGCTTCTCCTTCTCATACACATGTACACACATATAGTGATAATCATAAATATGCTCATGTGTATAAGTGTGAATTTTGTTATCGTTTTGGTCACTTGACCAAGTTTTGTTTCGATTTGAGAAGAACTTCCCATTTGTAAAACAATTTTAAAGATAAACCTATTTTTGCAAATGAGTCACGTGCACAACTAGTTGGTCAACACAAATCTTTTTAACCTTTTTATTGCATCTATTGCAATCGAAAAGGACATTTATATGAGTATTGTTTTGACCGTGTCCGTGCACCATATGCGCCCAAATGGGTTCATAACCCAAGGACCTTGAGCTTTAATGATAGGGATCATGTCCCTAGTCTCTTCGGTACCAAGACTAATTGGGTACCAAAACATGTTTAATCTTTAAGAACAAACTTTTTAGCTTTTTAGTTTTTTTATGTTCTTAAAGATGATTTCTATTTAAGTTTTATATACAAAATTGAAAACAATTTGATACTTGGCATTTCATTTGAAAAGTTATCATTCATATTTTTTTCATGATTATCTTTCATAGATTTTCATGTTTTCATCCTTTATGAATTGATACAAATTTTATCAAGATGATTTTTCTATGCTAAAACATCATTTTTGTTAGTACACCTTGTTTTCAATTTTTAAGTTTGAATAATGTGTTTGTGTTTATAGGATCATTATAAAACACTCTTGATGATATTTATGTGGTTGAGCTTCCGGATCATCTAGTTATGATTTATAATGTATTTCTTATATGGTTTGATCAAGTTTTACAAAGAAGACTTCTTCTATTGATCAAACACTTTTTGGATATATATACTCTGTTTTAAATTTGCATATGAGAAGGTTATATTTTAGCTACCCCCAGATTTATTAATCTTATACTTCATATTGTTAGACCCTAGAGGGGGGGGGGGGGGTTGATTAGGGTCTTATGCTAATCTAATCCGATTTTATACTAATTAAAATTAATTAACAAGTTATCCTAGTAAGTATGAAATACAACAAGATATATGAGCTAGGATAAGCAATATGACTAATGAGATATATCCTATATGATAAAAATATATACAAGGATATATAAACTAACACAAGGGTAAAATAAACATAAACAAGATAGTGGGCAATATAATCAACAAGCAATATATAAAGACGATATAAGATATGAACATAAAAAATAAGTGCGTCAACGCAATCACAAACATACGATATGATTACGGAGTTCGGTCCCCACGACCTACGTCTCCGCTCCTCACCTTGAGGAGATCTCCACTATCACAACCAGGTTTTCTACATTTACCCGAACAATGTTTACACCTCACAATACGCTTTTCTAGTTTACCGAAAACTCTACAACTAACACACTATTGTAATCCCATTCTACACCCTCTCAAGTGTTGAACTAGACGTGTCTCCCTCAAGTGCTCGGATACAACCTCTCCCTAGGTTCGTCAACCGATGCCACTCCTCTTGGGACGATCCCCGACTCTCGCCACACACTTCTCTCGGTGTACAAGTGTATTACAAAGTGTATCCTCATAATTAGGCTCAATACAATAAATGTTTGTTCTCTACTATGGATGAGAACATAATAAAAGCTCACACTCAATTGTTACAACTCTCACCAACCCAAATATACTATGTATGAAAATACAATAAGCTCAAGTGGGTGTGTGTAGACAATGAGTGAAATCAAATCAACTAAACTCAATATAAAACTAGCTTTAATAAAATGATAATCAAATAAATAGATGTAAAGCTAGAAATAGAGTTTAGAAAACTTCTCAATAGATCAAGAGGTAGAGGGATAATAGTTAGATGCCCAAACACCAATAGATGATCTCCTCAAACTCTTGTGAAATTGATTTTACAAACTCAAACTTCCAAATACTTAAAAGCTTCTTAAACCAAACTTAAACTCTTGTTTAAAACTCTTTAATCTTGTTTTAAAAACACTCTCTTGTTATGGAAGAGCTGAAGGCAATGGGGTATTTATACCCACTCAAAACTTCAGCAAAAACCCAAAACAAAATGACCAAAAATCCCAAGAATCAGAAATCTGATTCTGTACCAAAACTAGCCATTGGAGTGAACGGCGATCGACCGTGGAAAACTCGCGGTCGACCGCGAGCCAGCTTTGAAACTCAAAAAACTTCCAGATACTTTGGCGGTCGACCGTGGCGATCGACCGTGAGAAAATTCGAGCTAACGGTTAACCATGGCGGTCGACCACGAAAGTTTTTGTTGGCTCCGTAGGCTAAAAACAAAGGCGCGGTCGATCGTGACGGTCGACCGTGAACTGATATATGAAATTGTCAGGTTTAAAACAGTTTGCTGATTTTAAAACACTGTTTAAAAATATCAAATAAAATCAGAAAAATATAAAACTTTGGAAAATGATTATAGACATGATAATAAACATGCTACAAAGACTGGTTTGTAAAAAAGACTTCCCGAATGTAAAATATCATCATTTTATAAAATAGTCCAAAACATGAAAATGTAAACATATGAATTTTGACATTTTGGCTAAACCATGTTTTGAAACTTTACACAATAATTATGTAGACTTAATAAAATATGTATATGATTATTGTTAAGTCCAAAAACTAAGAATACAATATTTTTACAAATACAATAGAAAATAAAACATATGAGTATGTATATGAAAATATATTTGTTTCATATCTAAGTTGTTAAACCAAATCACAATAATAAATATGAAATATGTAATTTCATATTTATAAACATAAAAACCAAAAACTTATGTTGTATATATATATATGACTACCTATATGTACCAAGAAACCAATAAAATGTGTGTGTATATGATATAGAGCTTAACGTACTTAACACACATAATATAACACCTAAAATAAATTACCCAAGCTTGATCTTGATCTCCATTGTAGCTCAACTTGGTAAACTTGCAGATGAAGCTTGAACTTGGATCTTTAACTCGAATTGTATATAGATTCACCTATTAATCCGCCAACCTCCATTGGATATTATCGTTGAAGCGCAATTCCATCCATCCTCCAACGCATTGTTTGCCTAGAATAAATACGAAAACACAAACACTAGACAAACAACATTAGAAGTAAATTGTTTGTTAAACATCATCAAAACAATAAGGCCAACACATATCATGTTCACCGGGCATTCATATGGGTTGAAACAAGTTTTTCTTGTTTTTGTCGAAAATAAGCATATTGATCTTTCATGTATTTATCCAAAGCATACTAATTTTTAATCTTTATGGATAAAACTTATAAATATTTTGACAAGTATTCTTTGTTTCATGTATTGAGACATCATGCTCATAATAATGTATTTATATATGTTCTCAATTAGTCATAACTTATGGTTTGATAACTTATGAATTTTCCTTTGAATTTATTAACAAATCATTTGATTCTTGATTTTTTATTTTTTAAAAAACTTTGATTTTTATTTTTGGGATTTTTTTTGTTTGTTTTTGATATATATCCTATGGATATATATATATATATATATATATATATATCTTTGTGTTAGACCCTTGTGACACTTTGTATTAATGATACACATATGAGTGTTCACTTGGTCTTGTATGTAAGTGGTGTTTAGCATACTTTTATCTATGCTTTCTCACATTTGTTTGCCAAGTTTATAATTGCAAATTTTCTATTTGGATTTTTGATAGGGGGAGCATTTCCCATATTTTTTTATACTCACCTATGCTTTATGATAGGGGGAGCTTTCGCTCTCTTATTATTTTGTTTCCCCATTTTTGAGGTTGCCATAGGGGGAGAAACAAGTAGATTGTCAGTATATTTTAAGAGTATTGTGCTTTATTATATATTTTATATACTCTTTGTGTAGATTGTTTGTCATCATAAAAAATGGGGAGATTGTTAGGTCTCATGTTATGAGCCTATATCTTCTAATCTTGTTTTGATGATCACCAACAATTCCGAACAATGTATGTCGAGTGTTTGCATTTGTTTTGTTAGGTAATCTACACAAATATCCAAGTTGGAGGTTGGGTGGTTTGAGCCTTCACGATCACATCAAATGGAGGTTGGTGGAATATCGGTATGAAGCCATTATATATCAAGTCATATTCAAGATCAAGCTTCATCCGCAACCAAGTCAAGCATATTGAAGATCTATCAATCTTGGGTAAATTAGTTCAGAGTTTATATTTTGTGTATTAATATCTTAAGCTCAATATTATACACACACAAATTTAATGGTTTATGTGTTTTATCCATAAAAGTTTTTGCAAACAAATAGATATATAATACTTATTTGTTTTCTATGTGGATATGTTGTTTTGGTTTAGCTATATAGATATGAAGAAATATATATCTTTATTTTCATATTTATATGCTTCATATTCTATTGAATTTACAAAATATTATGTTTATGGATTGAAAACTTACTTACACTATTTTCATATCTTGTATAAGTCTATAAATCTACTCTAAAGTGTTTTAAAGTTTTGTTTAAGTCATTTTGGCAAAATCAAGTTTTCAACATGTTCTTACTTATGTGATTTTACAAAATGATGAGATTTCATATTTGGGAGATGCTTTTTGAAAACCAGTTTTTATAGCATGTGTATTATCATGTCTACAATCATTTCCCAAAGTTTTATAATTTTTAGAATTTGTTTGCTATTTTTAAAGGCAATTTGAAAATTAGGTTTCTGTTTTAAACATGTTGTATACTTGTTATCAGTCGACTGATAAAATCAATCGACCGATCAGTAGATTGATGAAAGTGCCTACAGCTGCTAAATGTTTCTGTTTTGTTTTAGTCGACTGACTAGTCAACTGATGATTTATCAGTCGACTGATAAAGATCATTAGTCGACTGATAAGCCGTCGATTGCCTGCAACGGTCAGCTCATCAGTCGACTGATGAAACCCGTCAGTCGACTGATGGCCTGTAACGACTATTTTTTTAGTTTTTGTTTTTTTGTCATTTTGCTGGATTTCACTTGGGTTTTGAGCTTTGTTTCTTCATCCTATATATACCTTATACCATTTCACTTCTGAACTATGAAGAGAAGTTTTAAAACAAGTTTAAAAAGAGTTTTAGTTTGTTTTAAGTGTTTGTTTACAAAATTAGTTTTGTGAAGATTGTTTTACAAGAAGAGGAGATCATTTCCGGTTTGGGCTTTCAATCATCCTATCCCTCTCTCTTGTGATTAGAGAAGTGTTTCTAAACTCATATCTCTAGCCTGTTTATACTTCAATTGTTAGATTCATATTTGCTAGATTTAATTGAGTTTATATTTGATTTTTCTCATTGCTTGCACACACAACCATTGAGCTCAACTATTTTCACATATTGTGTAATTTGGGGCGGTGGTGAGTGTAACCTTTAGAGTGAGCTTATATTGAGTTCTCACCTATTGTAGAGAACATTTTATTATATTGTTCCTAATTGTGAGTTACACATTATATCGCACTTGTACACCGAGAGGAGTGTGTGGTGAGAGACGGGGTTATCCCAAGAAGAGTGGCGTCGGTTGTAATGCCTAGAGGTAGGTCGTAATTCTGAGCACTTGAGGAAAATACGGGCTAGAGACCAACACTTAGAGGGTGTAGAGTGTGATTACAATTGTGTGTATTGTGGAGTTTTCGGTGAACTAGAAAACCGAATTGTGAGGTGTAAACGTTATTCGGGTTAGCGTAGAAAACCCGGTTGTGATAGTTGATTTCTCCTCGGGGGTGGGGAGCGGAGATGTAGGACGGATGGTCCGAACTCCGTGATCATATCTTGTGTTTGTGTTTGTCTTTACGCACTATCACTTGTTTATTTACTATTGTTCATATATCCTTGCATATATGGAATTGAATATCAATGTTGTTAGGATATATTTGTTAAATAATTTTAATCAACATTAATATCTAATAAGATTAGAAATAACCCTATTCACCCCCCCCCCCCTCTAGGGTACTTTCAGTACTCTTCTGATTGACTTTAAACAAAGGCTAGGAATCAAGAAATCAATTTTAAGCTGTAAGCTATGACTACTAGGTGTTAAACTCATTACTCTTATCTGATCTGACGTGGGACTACACTCACATATTAATAATTCGTGAGTGTAGTACTTTCCTCTAATGGGCTTTAAACAAAGATGAGGAACAAACGAACTAATTTTAACCCATAATGTATAGTTACTAGGTAGTAAACTCATTACACTTTCTTATCCTATCTGATGTGAAACTATACTCATATATTAGTAATTTGTGACTACAGTACTCTCCTAATGGACTTTAAACAGAGGCTAGTAACCAAGAACTAATTTTATACCATAAGGTATAGCTACCATACTCATATATTATTAATTTATGAGTATAGTGCTCTCCTCTGGTGGGATTTAAGCAGAGTCTAGGAAACAATGAACCAATTTTAACACATAAGCCATAGCCCCACATCATATTAATAATTTGTGAGTATAGTACTCGCCTGATGGGCTTTAAACATAGGCTAGAACTAAGGAAACCAAGTACTCTAGCTTCTAATGGGCTTTAAACAGAGGCTGGAAACCAATAAACCAATTTTAACCCATAAGCTATCCGATGTAGGATCATGCTCACATATTAACAATTTGCGAGTATAGTACTCTCCCGACGCTCTTTCTTGTTCTTACTCTCAACTTGGATTTTTTGCGAGTATAGCACTCTCCTTATGGGCTTTAAATAGAAGCTAGAGAGTAGAAACCAATTAACCAATTTTAACCCATAAGTGGGACTATACTCACATATATTAATAATTTGTGAGTATAGTGCTCTCCCGAGGCTCTTTCGTATCCTTACTCTTAGCTTAGATTGTTGGGGGAGTTTATGAGCTTTAAATAGAGACTAGGAACTAATTTTAACCCAAAAGCTATAGTTACTAGGTATTGGTCCCAACTCCAATTTTAAACTGATCACTCATTTTTATCCTATCCAATATAGAACCATACTAATAAATATTAACATTATTACCATCTCTACATCCATTTTAATATTGTTGCATAAGTTAATGTCAAGCAAGGTATCATAGTGGTTTTCAAGTACTATAGAGGTTTTAGGAGTATGTGCAACGATCTACGACAAAAAAGATAAAAATAAAATAATAATAATAATAATAATAATATTATTATTATTATTATTATTATTATTATTACGTTTCTAAAAATAAAAATGTCTCTCTAGTCACTGAAAAAGTGTTTGAATATTATATAAAGATAAAAAGAAATATTTGTTGATTGTCATTTCTTTATTTCTTATGTCACTTTTCTTTTTATCATTGATCTAATCTCATATATAAACTGAATTTTTAAAGCCATGCATAAATTTAATATTTAAATTCGATTTCTAAAACCATATGTATTTAAATATTGTACAAAAGGAATTAAAATGATGATATCAAATAAGAGAAATAACAATCAACAAATATTTATTTTTGTCATCCAACATGTGTCATATTTAAATATTTTCGTTAATTAGGTAGCTTTTAAAAAAAATTAGAAAACATTTCTCTGTTTATCATAAAGCTTGTATATACTCCTACAACCACCATGCTAATTTGAAAATGTATCTCATGTGGCATTATCTTATCCATTGAGATTGAAATAAATAATAAAAATAACAATTATTAGATCCTCTCCAATTACCACTTAATTAGAGATCGGATCAAGACGTTGATCCAGATCTGGATCCATGGTCTATATATGTACAAACAATAGAAATCTTTCTGGCGGTCTGCCTTCAACAATATTATATACAACCGCAAGTGTAATAAGTTTAATGTGACAAACTCTTCTAACATTTTCATGTAATGATGTAAAGCAAAATACCATATCTTGTCATAAAAGCAAAATACCATATCTTGTCATACAAAACATACGAAGTTGCTATAATTAGCTCATTTCAAATTCTACACGGCACCATGGCGATTAATGCGGTCCAGGAGATCGACCTGGCCCTCGGAGAGCCCGTTGCCGGAGATTGTTGGAGCATCGGTGGCCCCCGTGCCTCGCTGGTTGTCAGCGACGGAGAGGTGGCCTTGAGTTCCGTAGGCATTTTGTTTGTAATCCTCGAGGTCTGAGTATTGAACGTAAGGGCTACTCTCTAAAGGCAGCTCCTTCTCGCTCACAATCGCTTCCTCTCTCTTGTGTTGTGGTTGTTGCTCCTTGCTTGTCGACATTTTTGTTTTGTTGGGAAATATGAGAGGGCTTGATGGTTTAAATAAGATGAGAGAGGAGAGGAGAATGGGTTAATGGTTGCCGTGTTTAGGATTTCAATCCTCCGCCTCTCATCTGTGTTTTGTGATCGAAAATTCTTAGGCTACATATCCGAAAATCCCGCTTAATTACTTGTACCAGTATAAGATAATCTCCCATAATTAACTCCCAAAATATTAAAAAACCATCATTGAGTTGGGGGTTATCGGAAAACACCTCTTTAAGTAAGATTTCATCAGAAAACTCTCTACCAAACTAAATATTAAAAAAAAACAGTAATTTTCACATGAGTGAGTAAAATTACGCAGAAGGATATTTTGCTAGTAAAAATTTTGGTCAACGCTGTTAGGAGGTCATCTGATAAAATCTTAAAGTTGGAAGGGCTTTTTTCTGATAACACCTGACTTATATATAGGTGTTTTGTGATATTTCAAAAGTTATGTGAGGTTATTTGATAATCATCCAAAGTCAAAGGGGGGTTTTTGGTTATTTTGCCAAATTGCTATTGTGGGTTGTTTGGCAACTCACATGGATAAGGGCGTAAAAAAAAACTTGTACAAATTCGGATTCCCCACAAAAAGGAGGCCATATGCTGTTTTTGGATCACCACCACCTTGATTTAATCCTAACCAGATCAATGACTTAACTAGATTAGTGTGAATTGTCAAACACACTCTATGGTCGTCCGTTTATTTAGGGGAGGGTTTGACCGGCTAGTACGTTAAACATTTCATTTGGGATAATACTTCCCTTAATCTCTCAGGACCTCAGATTTATTTTGTTCACATAGCTAGATACTTCGAATCCAAACATGAAGTAAGACACCACTTGTACAAAAAATTGTGACACTTAGATAACCTAAAATTTCACTGCCGATCAATTTTAGTACCCCAAAATTAGTGTTGATTAAATCATACAATTGCGTGTAGTGCATAAAAATTTTATATTTGTAGATGATTCTTATGATGGATACTACATGTAAATGAAAGCAGCTAGGTATTGGGAAATATTGCTTGGACTTCATGCATGTGATCGGGCCCGGACCTGTTCCAGGCCTGGGTCTGGGCAAAGTTGGTGAAGCCCGACCCGGCCTGGTTTTTAATTATATATATATATATAT
>BQKN01051694.1:1813-15020 GCA_022839385.1 Asparagus kiusianus | reverse complement strand
CCTCTCCCCGAGCCGACGACAGCCCCGCCGGAACCCGCCTCCGACCTCAGCCCTCCGCTGCGCTCGTCCCCGCTTCCGACCACGCCCAGCCCACCGTCGAGCTCTCCAACACTGCCCAGATCCGAGCGCCTGCACCCGAGCTCGAACCTGACGCCGCGACCACCGACGATGCCGCACTGCCTCCGACCTCCTGCAGCTGCCGCCGACCACGCCCAGGCCGCTCCTCGCCGGCGCCTGAACCCGACAGCAGCCCTGTTCGCCGTTGCACCCGAACGCCGACCAGAGCCGAGCCGTCGCCGCCTGAACCATCCCCGTCGAGCTCCCCATCACCCCCTCCGGCCTTCACCGCCGCCAAGCCTAAGCCCAGATCCGAGCCGTCGCCGCGCCGTTCAGATCCGATCAGATTCGCCCACCTCAGTGCTGATGCACACCACCTGTTTGATCATATGCCAACACACAACCAGTGGAAGAACAGCCCCCTCGACATCGCAGGCAAGATCCCGCTCTCCTTGTTTCGTAGTTGAATATTTACATGTAGGCAGTCTAAAATTTACAATAAGATAGCTGACACTAATGCTAAAAGTTACAATCTGACGACTTCCAGAAAGCCACAATTTAGAGAATTCCAGGTAGATCGATGAAGGTTACAATCAGACAATCTTCACCACAACAACATGGCTGAAATTACATTAGCAACTATTAGAGATGTTGATGAGCAGTGTAATAATTTTAGAAAAGCATTGATAGAGCGTTATTAAGATGCCTCAATTGTTACAAATGGCCTGAATAGGACCTTCTTGATTGGTCATTGGTGTCATCCATATATAAAGACAGAGAAGACATTCGCAGCTCAACCGATGCCCAACGTAGCTCTATCGCTGCCAACGCAGCTCATCAACCGCTGCCCAACGCAGCTCTATCGCTGCCAACGCAGCTCATCAACCGCTGCCCAACGCAGCTCATCAACCGCTGCCCAACGCAGCTCTATCGCTGCCAACGCAGCTCATCAACCGCTGCCCAACGCAGCTCTATCGCTGCCAACGCAGCTCATCAACCGCTACCCAACGTAGCTCATCAATCGCTGCCAACGCAGCTCTATCGCTGCACAACACAGCTCGTCACAGCATCTCTTTCCAGTCACCGCCAGAACGCAAGTTAAGGTTCTGACTCATTCAAACGTGATCGTAACAACTTCGAAGCTGTTCTCTACCCACGATATAGGGAGTGGTTTACGTGGGTTATTACACCCGATTAATGGGATAACTAAACCCCCATTTAGGCGCATATTATGGGGGCAGTTACACCCCGAATCCCCCTATAAATATCAACAAACTCAACAAAGTAAAAGATCGGATTTTGGAGAATCAGATCGAGGGGCGAGATACTATTTCGAGAGCGGATTTTCTAGAGGGGATCTGAGATAGGGAGTTAGAGAATCAACTCTTTATACAGTCTGGGGAATCAACATCCATTGAGGAATCCATTTATTAGATACTGGGCTGATTAACCGAATCATTTTCGGTTCAAACAACTCTTGTTATCAGAGTTTGTTACTCGTTCTGAGCTACAATACTCGTCAAGAGTTATCAGTTACACAAATCAGTTGTTCTAGCAGATTGAGACGTTCAGATCATCAACGAGAAGCAAATTCGACGCGAGCACTCGAAGGAAGCATCTCATCACCACCGTGAAGGACCCAGTTTTAAACAAAGGAGAGAATCAAATTCATTCTCTTCTCTTTTGTATTCAGGGATTCAAATTGTAATTGAGAGTTAAGAGAGTTGTAATCATTCTTTTTCTAAGCAGTTAGAGAGAATAAATCAAATACAATTCTTTTATTTTCTTTTTGTTACAAAATTTCCAACAAACAAAAGATGGCGCCTCCGCTGGGGACTAGCTTCACTGATGAAGAAGTGGTGGCGCAATCTGACATCCATCTCACTGGAACAACGGTTGAAACTCTCATAGTGGAGTTTGATCAAGCTAAGTATGAGGAAGCTCTTTCCTATGGATCGTTGAGCCCCAAAGCTAGGCACAACATCCAAAAAGCTTCTAAAGAGATCCAGTTTACTGCAGAAAAGCCGAAGAAAGCCCTCTCCTTCGGCCAAAGCCTCAAACTCGCTCTGCAAGTTGAAGATTCTACACCCGCGTCAAAACAACGTGTGGTGGGTGGAAAAAGACCTCTGATAGAGGAAAATCTAACCACTTTCAACGACGACGCGGCTAAGACTCTGAAGCAAGCCAGGAAGAACGCAGCTCGAAGACGGAGGAGATCCATCCGACGAGCGCATCTTCGAGAAAACCGATCCCTGGTTCAACGCAAAGATTGCGTTTCCGAAGCCTCGCCCAAGAAGTGCGTTCCTATTCCAGAACGCATGCTTTGCGGTAATGAGCCCAATTATGAGCCGCGAGTGATACAACTTAAACGCGACCCTCAGTGGTGTGTTGTCCCTCTAAAATGCAGTACTGTTAAGAACGCACCGGATGAGGGCGTTCAGATAAAACAGGACCCTAAGAGGTCTGTTTCTAAACGCAGGTTCAAGCCTAGCGTTCATAAATCACAACGCCCTGGCGTTTCAACTCCAGAACGTGATGTGGTCTGGGAGGGACAACATGGGTTGAAGATTCATGTACCGTAAGAACCGGTCTCGTCCAATCAACGACAGGGGGTTGTATTCCTGACAGATAATTCTCAAATTTCTGATTTGCGAGAATTACTTTCTAGAGGGAAACCAACACCGCAAGCAACTCACTCATGTCATTGTGAGAAAATCATATCAACAGTCCTTTCCGAATGCCAATGTTGTGTACCTGAGCCTCGCAGATCTGTATTCGATAGGCTGGGAGACGTTGTAAGACCTACCAAAAGACGACGTCATCAGAAGAAGAAGGTTTCTGAGACCGAGTATCCTCAGGTCACCATCAATATGACTGGCAGAGGGAAAGCCCTGCAACCCAGCTCAGATGAATCTGAAAGAAGCCATTCCCCGACCGTTCGGAAAATTTGTGACGAGTTCGAAGGAGTGTATCAACACACTCGGACACGGACGGGAGCTATCCGCTCAGTTGACTATAGAAAATTAGCCAAAGGAGTTACTTCTGATGATGAACATTCAGCGATCGTCGAATCCCAATCTTCAAGCTCCGTCGTGGCACGAGAAGTTTCTATTTTCATGACCGGGAACCCCGAGGATTTAGCTAAAACAGTCAATGAACACCATGTTATGCTTCACGCGCAGCAGGAAACCCTGCTTCAAATGAAGGATATGTTGGCTCAACTCCTCGCCGAAAAAGGGCAAAAACCAGAATCCTCCCGGAAGACAACTTCTAAGGTAAAACAGAAAGTATTAGAGAATATAGAACATGAAACTCACAACTTGGAGTCTTCCTCTGAAAATGAGAAAGAGATGGAGAGAGAACCGAATCTTCTATCAACTAAAGTGGATGAGTTAGAAGCCCGCCTTAATGCAATAGCCAACAGAAGCGAGCTTCGTGAAGAAGGAGTGATACGGCCTTATCCTGCTGAGTGGGACACAGCTCCCTATCCACCAAAGTTTAAGGCTCCAACTTTGCAACCGTTTGATGGCACCGGGTCACTGAATCAACACATCTACTATTTCAAGTCACAGACCGGAGATGTGGTGGCAAACGACGCCATCTTGACTAGACTATTCATCGGTATCCTCAAGGGTGTTGCCTTTGAATGGTTTATGAAACTGTCTGCTGGCTCTATTCAGAAATGGGTAGACTTGGAAAGGCTTTTCTTAGCAAGATTCTTCGAAGATGATACGGAAGTCTCAGTCCCTACCCTTCTCGCTACCAAGCAAAAGAAGGGAGAATCTATCAAAACTTATGTGGAAAGATTCCGCAGTATGGCATTACGATGCCCCTTAGGTATGACCTAATCAACTCTGGTTGAAACTTGCAAGCACAACTTGCAGACACAGCTCCTTGCTCAGATGGGGGTAGTCGAGTGCCGCTCCTGGAGACAATTAGTTTCATAAGGAGAACAAGCTGAAGAGATAGTGGCGCGAGTTAAAGCTGAAGAGGAGCCACAACAACCCAAACCGCAGCAATAACGCAATCAACAAAATGCCCAGCGGTCCAAGGGAAAAGAGACCTTAGCAGCTGACTACACGCAAGTACCACCGCCTACTAAGCAAGGCAAGGCACCAAATCAACAGAGAACGCCCAAGCAGTATTCATTTAAAGAGGAGCATGTAGATACCTTATTCCAGCTGCTTCGAAAGAACAACAAATTACAACTCCCTGAAATCAGAAAGCCAGACGAAGCAGGGAAGGTAGATGACCCCAACTACTGTCGCTATCATAGGTTCTTGGGACATCCTACCAGAAAATGCTATGTGTTCAAGGACATCTTGCAAAATATGGTGAATGCTAACGTGCTTACCCTGAAGCCGGAGCAGAAGACCGTATCCACCAACTTGCGGTCCAGTTCGGTGATTTCCTCCGTATAACTGCTGTAAATGGTGTCATTCCCATCCCCAAAGGAGAATTGCATTTGAAAAACATCGACGTCCACAATCAGTAGGACAGGGGGTTAATACCCCTCACCACATCAAAAGGAGAAATCATGTGGGTCCACCCCGATCTGGTGGAAGACCAACAATGGACGAATATTTCGTCCAAGAAGAAAAGAAGTAAAGCTAAATCATCCCACATGATTAGCCCTTCTGTTACTGAGAATAATGACCATCTCAAGCCTCTCACCGATTCAGAGGAAGAGAGAATCGTCCTAGCGGCTTATCCAGAAGGTAACCCTGGTACCCGATCGGGAAAAGCTTACTTGAGGAATTATGACCAGAATGCTCAAGAAGTCGAAGAACAGCCTCAAGACACTAAGGGTTCTGTACCAAAGAAGTCGGTCGATAAAGGGAAACAAAAGGAGATCCGGTTCAACAAAAATCTTCACCAGGAGCCCGGAGAGTCTAGTGCTCCATTCCAATTCAATGTAATGGCGCAGCTGGCCAATATACCCGCTAGGATCACTCTATACGAGCTCTTGAGGTTGTCCAAAACCACCAAAGAAGCTCTAATTGAAGCTTTGAAAAACACGGAGAGCTTCATCACTCAAGTTGCTCCAATCCCTGAAGCATCTAAAGATCAGTCCTGCCTGCAATGCTTGCAAGCAGTAAGAAATCTACCGCGCATATCTTTCACTCAGGAGGATATGTAGGTCAAGCACAAGCACGATAGACCCCTGTATTACACAGGATACATTGGATCATCAGAGATCAGCCGTTTTCAGGTCGACCCAGGCTCGGCGCTCAGCATCATGCCATACAGAGTTATGCAAGTCTTGGGGATTCCCATGCATCGGTTGAATGCTACTCAAACTACCATTTTTGGATTCAATGCTAATAGCACCTGGCCTCTGGGAAAGATCAAGCTCAGATGTCAGATTGGAAACCTTAAATCCGAAGTTACTTGTTACATCATAGATGCGGACACATCCTACAATCTTTTGCTAGGACGTCCATGGATACATGCAAACCGCGTTGTCCCATCTACTCTACATCAAGTCATGAAGTATGTCAATGATGAAGATGAAGTTCGAACCCTGATTGCGGAAAAATACCCTTTCAGAGGAGTAGAAAATTTCCACACAGATTCGGTCTTCTACTCGGAATCACAAGAGAAAGAAGATGTTGACAGCGGCAACGAGGCGGACGTCGAACCAGACCCTGAGGGAGATTGTCCATGGGAATTGAACTTTAATGTAATCGGTTCAGCCGAGAACAATAATAATGTACCGAGTGAGGGCGAGTGGTGCATTAATGAAGATTTTATTTTGGCGTACTTGTCTGATGAATCTTTTAAAGTTGAACAAACAGGTACCAATCCATGGTGCACACTGTGTGCAGAAACATCTCCCACACTGCCAGTTCAGTCATCCTTCACTTCAGACGAAGAAGGAGAAGATGCACAGAAGGCTTTCTTCAAAGTCCCGTCTAAAAGGAAAGGGCAGAGGCCAATTCATTTCGGTAAAGTTAAACCCGAAACGCTTAAACGAGGAAGTTCTGAAGAGGATGATGGAGTTCCTCAATTCCATTATCACGAACCTAATTCCGTTCAACTAATGAAACGAATGGGATACAACTTTAATGAAAAACAAGGTTTAAACTTTGGGAAAGGAAGGCGAACACCAATTCGAATGTCTCTCACTCCCGAAGGAAAACCACCGGATTATTATCAAAAAACCGGAAGAGGCTTGGGCTATGTCACAACGCCTCCTGCCTCAGAAAATGAAATCAGTAACTACCTCCGACAAGATCAGTCATCTGGAACATCTTCCTGGGAATCTGACGTTAGTGTCGGACCTTTCTTTAAAAGTTTGACTGTGAACATGGTTTCGACCAGTCATCCAGATGAAGACGCAGGACGTGAGGAAGAGTTAGTAGAATCAACCGATGACCCATGGATCAAACGTCTTAACATCTTGTGGGAGATGCGTTTCGAACAACGCGAACCACCCACCGAAGATAAAGTGATTCAAGTCAACATGGGAGATGAATCTGACCCTAAGCCTATCTTTATAGCTGAAGATTTATCATCATCCGAAAAAGAAGACCTTATATCTCTTATTCGAGAATATATAGATGTCTTCGCTTGGAATTATGAAGATATGCCCGGCCTGGACCCAAAAGTAGCTACGCATCGTCTCAACATCGATCCGGATGCAAAACCCGTTAAACAGCAACAACGCCAGTTTCGTCCAGAGATGATGGAAGCAATTGAGTCTGAAGTTAAAAAGCTTATAGACTCGGGTTTTGTTAGAGAGGAACAACACCCAGACTGGGTGGCCAACATTGTTCCAGTTCCCAAGAAAAATGGTAAAGTCCGGATATGCATCGACTTTCGTGACCTCAACGCAGCTTGTCCGAAAGACGAGTTCCCTCTTCCTATCACTGACGTCATGATTGATAACACTTGTGGATATGAAAGGATGTCTTTCATGGACGGATTTTCTGGGTACAATCAAATCAAGATGAATCCTGAAGATGAGAAGCATACTACATTCAGAACACCGCTGGGGGTGTATTGCTACACAGTGATGCCCTTCGGCCTGAAAAACGCAGGTGCAACTTATCAACGCGCAATGAATGCCATCTTCCACGAACATTTGCGTAAGAAGATAGAATGCTACGTTGACGATATAGCCGTAAAAAGCCAACATAAAGGTGATCATCTCACAGACTTGAAGACGATGTTCGATATCATGCGAACACATCAATTGAAGATGAACCCGACAAAATCATTCCTCGGGGTGTCAAGCGGAAAATTCCTGGGATTTATTGTCACGTCCAAGGGAATTTCTCTTGATCCAGAAAAAGTGCATGCTATTCAAGACATGCCACCTCCGAAGAGTCTCAAAGAACTCCGAGGTCTACAAGGGAGATTAGCCTACATCCGGAGATTCATATCTAATCTTTCAGGGCGTTGTCAACCTTTCTCTAAGCTCATGAAGAAAGGAGTATCCTTTGTTTGGGATGGAGAATGTCAAAAAGCATTTGAGGAGATTAAGAGATATCTTACTCAACCACCTGTCATTGTAGCCCCGATATCAGGAAAGCCATTCCTGTTGTATGTAAGAGCCATGGAGCACTCCCTTGGAGCTTTGTTAGCCCAGAACAATGATCAAGGTCAAGAGCAAGCCATCTACTACCTAAGTAGGACTATGATGGGAGCCGAACACCGATACAATCCAGTTGAAAAAGAATGTCTCGCTTTGGTATTCGCAATTCAAAAGATGCGACATTACCTAGTTGGACAGACGATTCACGTCATCTCTAAGGTGAATCCCTTGAGAGTTCTAATGACTAAGCCATCATCTCTAAATTGTCGGCTCGCAAAATGGGCCATTCTCTTGTCACAATACGATATGCAATTCATGCCTCAAAAGGCGGTCAAAGGTCAAGCGTTGGCAGACTTTTTGGCTGATCACCCGATACCAGGGACATCTAAACTATATGAAGAACTGCCCGACGAGGTTGCGGAAGTTTGTACCATTCAAGAATCTACGCAAGTGTGGAAATTATTCTTTGACGGTGCATCCAGAGCAAATCCTCATGGAGCAATCACCGCGGGAGTGAGGGTGGTATTCGTCTCCCCAAATGGTCACATCATCCCAAGAGGATTTTCCCTAATCGAACCTTGCACCAACAATGTGGCTGAATATAATGCTCTGCTACTAGGAATGCAATTCGCCGAAGAACTCAATATTCGCCATCTCGAGGCTTACGGTGATTCCCAGCTAATCGTCAATCAAGTCCGAGGGGAATACGAAGTACGTCACGAGGACCTAATCCCGTACTACTTCGCAGTGCTAAAGCAAGCTAAGAAGTTCGAAGGGTTCTTTATTGAATACATTCCACGAGCTCCTACGCAGACGCATTGGCATCATTGGCAACTTCATTGGCATTACCGCCAGGGGCTGAAACAACAGTCCCGGTCACAGGGCGCGAGCTATACTTCTCCAAAATTCTTATAGAGGAAAGTTCAGATAAGACAACGGCAGAAGAAGTTTGTACGACCTCGATGGAACTGGAAGCTAGGGATTGGCGATTTCCATACATCGACTATGCCATATATGGAATCTTACCTGATGATCCTAAAGAAGCGGCCACTATCAAGCGAAAGGCCCTCCAATTCTATTATGATGCTATTTCTCAAACCCTGTACCGTAAATCACATGATCGAGTCTTGCTTAGATGCCTCTCTCGGAAAGAAGCAAAAGAGGCCCTAAAGGAAGCTCATGAAGGAATGTGTGGAGCTCATCAGCCTGGAGCTAAGTTGGGTGATCGTCTCCGACGAATCGGATATTACTGGCCAAAGATGTTCGCAGATGCAACAGACTACGCTAAACGTTGTCATGAATGCCAAATTCATGGTGATTTCATCCATCAAGCGCCAGGAAATTTACATCCTACATCTGTATCCTGGCCATTTGAAGCATGGGATATGGATATCGTAGGTCCAATTTCTCCTCCGACTTCTAAAGGACATCGGTTCATTTTGGCTGTGACCGACTATTTCTCCAAATGGGCGGAAGCAATCCCACTAAAAGAAGTCAAGACGAAGAACATGGTTAAGTTCATCAAACATCACGTCATTTACCGTTTCGGAGTCCCAAGACGGATAGTTCACGACAATGGAACACAATTCGTCAGCTTTGGATTTCAGAGATTTTGTGATAAATTCAGAATCCAAAGTATCGTATCTACGGCGTATTATCCGCCAGCGAATGGCCTTGCAGAAGCCTTCAACAAAACCATTGTGAAACTTCTTAATAAATTCGTTTCTAAAAGCTGACGGGATTGGGACGAGAGACTCGGTGAATGTCTGTGGGCTTATCGAACAACAGTGAGGACCTCTACCAGAGCTACGCCGTTCTCCTTAGTATACGGCTGTGAAGCTGTACTACCACTTGAGATTCAAATTCCTTCTCTGAGAGTCGCAATTACAATAGGACTCACAGAAGAAGAAAAACATCAACGACGTCTACAGGAACTTGAAGCTTTGGACGACAAACGACTTCAAGCCCAACAACAGATTGAATTATATCAAGCCCGTGTTTCTAAAGCCTACAACAAAATAGTTAAAGAACGGATTTTCAAGAGAGGCGATTTAGTTTTGGCTAATCGACGACCTATGGTGATGACTCACAAAACCAAAGGGAAGTTTAATCCCAAATGGGAAGGACCTTTTGTGATAGAGATAGTCTACTCCAACGGAGCCTACCGTCTCATTGATAAGAAGGGCGACAGACTTATGATGCCAATTAATGGGAAGTTCCTCAAGAAGTATTACCCGTAATTTGCAAGGCTCTTAAGTCTAACTGGGGGTTGATTATTAACGATTGTTCGAACAAATTGTTCTCCTACCTTGTATGCCGTCAAGTTAACATTACACCTCTGACGATTTAAAGATCATTACAATAAAGGCATTTTCCGAAGTCTTTCAGATAGCTATCAGCATAATATGTTTGGTAAAAAATCCTAATTTTGACATTGCATTTAACCCTCTTAAACGCAAGTCCTATGGTTGCGTTCAGAACGAGTCTACAACTGCGTTTCAAGTCCCACAGCTGCAAGATCTGATGCTGCGTTCAACCATCCCGAACGCAAGTCCTATGACTGCGTTCAAAGCATGTCTACAGCTACGTTTTAAGACCTGATGCTGCGTTCAGTCTTCCTGAACGAAAGTCTCATGGCTGCATTCAAAACAAGTCTACGACTTCATTTCAAATCCTATAACTGCAGGACCTAACACTGCGTTCTCACCAACGAACGCACAACATGATCATTTCCAGAAGATACTCTACAAACTAGAAGACATCAGGTTTTTCTAAAGGACTAGACTTATGACTACAACCCAAGTCTTGGAGTTGCGTTCGAACTTGTTCAAATACAAACACAAAGCCAGACGTCCTCGATAAACTTGCATTCAAATTGTTCAAACACAAGGGAATAATTTTCAGAAATTCATAAAAGAGACTATGTCATTTCAAGAGATGTCCGCGGTTCATCATAAGCAAAAGTAATAACTGTCACGAGAGTACCAAAAAGTTATTACAGACTAAAAAGTTATTTAATAAAAAAAGGGGGTTCTTGAAGGGAAAAGGATGCGAGGCGGGCTTTAGCCTGAGCTATACGTGCAGCATGTTTGGCTCGGACCTCTACTTCAGCCTTCCCCCTCAATTCTTCAGCAGTGACAGCAGCAGCACCAGCTTCTGATCGCAAAGCCTGAAGAGCCTCCTCTATCTCAGGCTTCAAGTCAGCGCTCTGCAGTTTCTCCAAGGTTTCCACAGTACGTCTGAAAAGGTAAACCTTCTTGGTGCAGTGATCAGTCCAGCTACGGTTAACACGTTCAAGCAAGTCCATCACATCAAAGAACGAATCCAAAAAATCTAAAAATGGGGCCCATCCTTGCTCAGAGATGAGATATGCTTGCTTCACCATGTTCTCCAGGAGCTCCGTAAGGTACTGCACACTCTCGAAGTCTGGGGTAAAGACTTTACCAGGAGGGGCCATAGCAAGGGATGTAATCAAAGGGGCGTCCTCTTGGGGTAATCCTTCTCCCTCATCGTCGGAAATGATGATGGGCTCAGAAGCAGAAACCCCACCTTGCAACAAAGCAATCATAAATTCAGTAAGTCCCTAAACAACTGAATTTAAACGCAGGAGACCAACCTGCGTCAAAATCTCAAAACGCAGCAGTTCAGAACTGCGTCAAAATCAATTTGAACGCAAGGGATGTAGACTTGCGTTAGACTTCTTCTTGATTAAGGGATCAACCCTTCATCTTATCAAGAAACACGAAAATTCTGTTCCATGTCTAAGATCAGAGAACATAGGAACATGGTTTTTGAATCCAAAAGTAAGAAAACAAACAGTTCTTATCAATAAACACAAGGACTTTTCCGTGTGTTCAACAGTGAGGGTTCCATTCTTCTTTACAACAATGGATACAAGAACCTCGTTTATCATCCTAAATCAAAGAGACGAACAGTTCTCGTCAAAGAACATGCAAGTTCTCTTCGTATTCAAGATCGAAAAGACGAATTTTATTCGTCATCATCAACCAAAGGCTGGTCAGGGAATTTCAAGAACACTTGTTACAAAAAAAAAGGATTACCTCGATGACCAGACGTCGGAGGCGTCGACGACGGTCTGGAGGCGGACCCAGAAGCGCCCTTCGACTGCGGGAGAATGTCCGCCATTTGCTCGTAAGATCTCTTGGGAGCCATGGCCAGAGGATGAAATCAAATCGTGGAGGAATTAATGAGAATAAACTCGTTTCTGGGTTCAAGAAGGGAGTTTAAACGTTGAGGTGTTTGACATGACTAATCAGCCCTATTTATAAGTAATTAATTATGGTGTAGAGTTCCAAGACTCCCCCCCCCCCCTTGATGGGCCTCTTCGTCATCATTATAGCCGCTTGGGCTTCTGACAAGACGCGGGATTGTAGGCGTATAAAATTGCCTATAGGTCCCTTAGCATAGCTCGAGACGAGGATTCGAAGAATCAACGAACCATCGAGTGGCGAGGCGAAGAGGTCAATGAATTGCACGTGAGCAACGGAACGCATTCGCATGAGGAACCAATCCAACGGTTCGGAAAGTCAACGAGTCGTCCAACCATAAAACGGATTCGAACTCAAACATCAAGGTGGATTTACTGCCAAATAAAGACCCGGACTGTCAAATCAAAGTCCGGATAAATTGAATGCAGAACCGAAAGACGGGAAACGACGGAAAACACCCCAAGAGGGCTCGGCAAAAACCGAGCCACCTCAGGGTGGCTCGGCTAAAGCCGAGCCACCCTGAGGTGGCTCGGCGTCCATAAGACAAAAGAGCCAGACCTAAACGCAGCAATTTGGAGATGCGTTCTTCCAAAAAAATACGCAGTCCCACTCAAGGACATGAACGCAGGGGGTACCCCTTGTTCTAGAATTGGGATTTTTGGAAAATGTGCTGTTCAAGTTTAAAACTTCTGCGCAAGCTAAAACAAAATAGCTGACAAAATTTCTCTAAAGGTCAACTCTATCGTCCTCAAAGTTGCTCTGATCGCAACACTCCTAACTTATCGACTCTCGTCAACAGAACGATAGGTCCTCAAAGTTGCTCCGATCGCAACACTCCTAACTTATCGACTCTCGTCAACAGAGCGATAGGTCCTCAAAGTTGCTCCGATCGCAACACTTCCAACTTATCGACTCTCATCAATAGAGCGATAAGTCCTCAAAGTTGCTCCCATCGCAACACTTCCAACTTATCGACTCTCATCAATAGAGCGATAAGTCCTCAAAGTTGCTCCAATCGCAACACTTCCAACTTATCGACTCTCATCAATAGAGTGATAAGTCCTCAAAGTTGCTCCAATCGCAACACTTCCAACTTATCGACTCTCATTAATAGAGCGATAAGTCCTCAAAGTTGCTCCGATCGCAACACGTCAAACTTATCGACTCTCATCAACAGAGCGATAGGTCCTCAAAGTTGCTCCGATCACAACACTCCTAACTTATCGACTCTCGTCAACAGAGCGATAGGTCCTCAAAGTTGTTCTGATCGCAACACTCCTAACTTATCGACTCTCGTCAACAGAGCGATAGGTCCTCAAAGTTGCTCCGATCGTAACACTTCCAACTTATCGACTCTCATCAATAGAGCGATAAGTCCTCA
>BQKN01051692.1:0-16523 GCA_022839385.1 Asparagus kiusianus | reverse complement strand
GTGGCCGTTTGTTGCACAACCTTCTCTACTTTTTGGAGGATGCTCTGCACAGATTCGGAGACCGTGAAGACAGACTCTTGGTCAGACATAATTACAGCAATAGGATCCTCTTCTCCTTCATCGTCGGATATTAGGATGATTTCGGGACTCACCATCCTTCTGTCACGGATATCCAACCGAGGAAGTGGATTGATAGCCTGCCTAGCAGAAACTGAAGATAAAACGTCCCCACGGCGTCCGTTCACCGCTGAAAGCAAGCAATTAAGCGTTTGTTAATTCCAGTTACAAAAGGAAATTGAACTCATCTTACGAATGGGTAAGATAGAGTCATTGCCTTATAAAGGGTGAGACGATTTGGCCACATTGTGTATTCATAAGATAGGGTATATCGACAACATATCCCTGTCTTATAAAGCACAATGCAGCGTCAAAACGCCCCCTTTATTTTGAGATAGGGTCTCGACCAAACACAACGCGGAGTAAAAAGGACTAATTTGCAAATTTCCAAGAAAAAAGGACTAATTTGCAAATTTCCAAGAAAACAGGACTAATTTGCAAATTTTCAAAAAAATAACTCACCGGCATGAGAGAGAGGCGTGCCACCAGCCGACGCGGTAGAGGATTGACCCTTCACAATACGAGACATGGTGATCTGCAAAATAAATTAAAAGATCAAATCCAGAAAAAAGTCCCTCTTTTATTGCATATTTACCCCCTGAAAGAGAAGCTCGAGGCGCCAAATCATGATTCTAACCCTCACATGCGATCCCACAAATCCATAAATTGAATTAAGCATAAAATAAGCCAAAGTTGTGGAGGATTTACCTGAAGAAAGCTCGAAGATCCGACAAAAATCAAATCTTGAAAGAGGCTCAGACCACGTGCTCGAGGGGCCTGAGAGAAATTTTTATTTGAAGGTTTTTGAGGGATTTTTCAATCTAAGATCCAAAGGAAGGTTGGATCTAGGGTATTTATGAAGATTTGAAGGAAAGAATACAAGAGGGAAAAGGAATCTAAGAAAGAGGAGGAGAAGGGGGGGCCGGCCCTAAGAGAGAGAAAGGGGGGGTTTTATAGAGGTGAACCAGCCTTGAACCAGACCCAAACCAGCCCTGAACCGGTCCAGAATTGACTGAACCAGACCAGATCAAACCAAATCAGTCCAAATAAGGCTGAACCAGACCAGACCAGTCTGAACCAGACCAGACCAGACTGAACCAGTCTTGAACCAGGCATGAACCAGGCATGAACCAGGTTGAACCAGATTGAACCAGTCTTGAACCAGGTTGAACCAGTTTGAACCAGAATTGAACCAGAATTCAAATTGAAGCTGAATCAAGCATCGAAACTACTTCAAATCGACCGAGGGTTTAATCCTTGGTTTATTCTTGCCTCTCCCAAATATTCGGAGGGGTCGGACGATTTTTTGAGCTAAATTATTGCCTTTTTTGGCGCCGGTTCAGCTCATTTTGGGCACGGAAATACTCCAATAAGGTATACGAGTATAAACTATTCCCCATTTTTATTGAGAAGTTCCTGGAGAATATTTTTCTAAAAATATTCTTAAGGATAACTCAATAACACGACGCCGGACAACGCGTCGCAAATAAAGACTCAACGCCAACAATCGAGGGTCAGTTGTATGTCGAACCAACAAACACGAGCTAAAGATTGGAAAATCAGGAATCAACTTCAAATTCAAAACTCCGACAACGGTCAGACAATAAATGCAGCACCGGAATCCTTACAGACATTCGACAAAGCACCGAATAGCCTGAAGGAGTGAAGGAATACAGAACGAAGGTCATTCCAAGATCCTGTTACACCGAAGGAGGGTAAGGGCAATCATATCCAAAGCATTCCAGACCCTTCTATAAAAGAACGAGGCTGGAATACTTTGGAGGGGGTATCTGTAGGCGTATAAAATTGCCTATAGGTCCCTTAGCACAGCTCGGCACAATAATTCGACAAATCAACGAACGTTCGACCGACGAGGCGACGAGGTCAACGAATTGCACGCAAGCAATGAAATACGTTCGCGTGCGGAACCAATCCAACGGTTCAGAAAGTCAATGAGTCGTCCAACAACAAAACGGATTTGAACTCAAACACCGAGGCGGATTTACTGCCAAATCAAGACCACACAACCGTATCAAAGTCCAGATCAGCAACGAAACAAATCACGGACAAAACAACCGAACGACGGACACCACGGCAACACCCGGGGGGACTCAGCCGAAACCGAGCCACCCCAAGGTGGCTCGGCCCAAGCCGAGCCACCCTGAGGTGGCTCGGTGGCCGAGCCACCCCAGGGTGGCTCGGCCCAGAACTGTGCACGGGCACAGTTCTGGGTGCCTATAAATAGGCCTTCAGATTCATCATTTGGGAGGACTTTTGGATGGACTTTTAGAGAGCCGAAACTCTGCCGGATTGAGACCTCGTGTTAGAGTTTTTTGAAGGCTTGAGCTTGGACATTCAGATCTGATCCTTGGCGAGCACCCGCACCACAAAAGGCAGAAGTTCGAGAGGATCGAGATCTCAGATCTACGCTACTACTCTCCGGATCAAAGCTTGGTCTTTGATCCCGAGATTCGAGCGGTTGTTTCCTTGGTGAAACAATCCCTCCCGGCTATTATTTCCTTGGTGAAATAATACCCGTTATACTGCGTAGATCTGCTTGGATCGAGATCGCGTGGTGGTCAACGGATTAACCATCGGCGCCGGCAAACAACCCACAAAGCGAGTGACCGGATAACAGGAGCTCGCAATTTGTTCGAGAAAAGTTGTAATTTTTCTTTCTTTGTTTTGTTCTGATTTTCATTGTAAACCGGATCTTATCAAAAGACCGGATCTCTTTGTAACGCATAAAGTTGTTAACTGAGATAGCAATGACGTCATCAATGAAGAAAGCTCCAATTTTTCCCGCGAACAGATACGTCCCTACCCTGTCGAATGGGACACGATCCCATACCCGGCAAAGTTCAAGACAATTAGCTTGGTGTAGTTTGACGGCAAAGGCTCGCCCTCGCAGCACATCTACTACTTCATGGCGCAGACTGGATTCCTTACGGGGAATGACGCCATTCTCACTCGACTATTCATAGGTACCCTCAAGGGGGTGGCCTTCGAATGGTTCCGTAAACTCAAACCCGGTTCTATCAAGTCGTGGGCTGATGTCGAAAAGCTCTTTTTGGCCCACTTCTTCGACGACGACACCGAAGTATCAATGGCCAATCTCCTCGCTGAAAAGCAGCGGAAGTCGGAGTCGGTCAACGACTTCGTAAAGAGATTTTGGAATCGATCAGTCCACTGTCGGGACCAAGTTTCCGAGGCGACACTGATCGAGATGTGCCGTCACAACCTGTCGATCCATATCTTGTCCAAGATAGGCGCGGTAGAGACACGGACATGGAAAGAGCTTGTTTGTCAAGGCGAACAAGTAGAAAACATGATCAAAAGGCTCGAGGCCGAAGAACCACAGCCTAAGAAAGGAGCTGTAGAACCAACCGCACCGAAGAATCCCCCTCGAACAAGAGGAAAAGAGATTATGGCTGTTGACTCTGCCCCAGCGCCAAAGACTACTCAGAGGCCGAAGCCTAGGCAATTTGAACAACGCCCCCCGCGGCAGTATGACTTCAAAGAAGACCAGGTGGTGGCAACGTTCGATACTCTGCTCAAGAGTGGTCGAATCAAACTGCCAGAAGCCACGAAGCCTGAGGAGGCGGACAAAACCAGTGACCCGACCTACTGTGCTTATCACAGGTTCCTTGGTCACCACACGACCAAGTGCTACGTCCTCAAGGACAAGCTCCAGGCCCTCTACGACGCAGGGGTCTTGAAGAAGGAGAAAGTCCAAAAGCAGGTGACCACGAACATGATCACCTTGAGCTTTGGGACAAATCTCCCAGAGGTTCGAGCTCCGGCCGGGGTAGTTCCTATCCCCAAGGCGGTTTTGAAGATCACCAATGACGATCCTCACAGCCAGCAGGAGAAGGTCTTGGTCTCGCAGACCCTACCATCGGGACAGATAATGTGGGTCCACCCAGACCTCCTCAACGATGAACAATGGACTGCAAGGCCTTCGAAAGAGGCCAAAAGAAAACATTGCAACGTTGTCTCTGCCATTCCAGATAGAGACAGCGCAGCGATAGCCGCCCTTACAAATTCCGAGGAGGACACCAACGTCTTTGCCACGAGGGCAGGGAAGGAATTAGCCAAAGAATGTCCCACGAGGGCAGAGAACCCGATAGGACCTCCCAAGAGGCCAGCTGCGATAACTTCTCCCAATCCAAATGGGCCAAGCACGAGCCGCCAACCTTTCCGGTTCAACGTGCTCGCGCAGCTGAAAAGCATCCCGGCGCGAATCACCATGTACGACCTCCTCCGATCGTCCAGGTCTACTCGCGAAGCCCTGCAAGAGGCCTTGGCCGACTCAGAGGTGTTCGTCACCCATTTCTCAAAAGAGGCAGAAGCAGAACGAGAACGTGCGACCTGCTGCCAAGTCTCCGAGAGACGAGTCCCGTGCATCACTTTCACTCCTGAAGACATGCTCATCAAGAGCACATCTCATGATCGACCGCTGTACTTCACGGGATACGTCGGATCGGCGAAAGTGGACCGAATCCAAGTCGACCTGGGTTCTGCGTTGAGCATCGTACCCCTGAAATTGATCAAGCACCTGGGGATACCGCCAAAGCACTTGTCCTCGACCACCACGACCATTTTTGGCTTTAACGCCACGGGGACGCGGCCGTTGGGCAAAATCTGCCTGAAATGCCGAATAGGTGATATGAAGACAGAGGTGACCTGCTATGTCATCGATGCCGAGCCTTCCTACAACGTACTCTTAGGGCGCCCGTGGATCTATGGCAATCGAATAGTCCCATCCACCCTTCACCAATGCTTGAAATATGTGGACGATTACGAACGTGTGAAAACAGTAGTGGCCGACAGACAACCCTTCAAAGGCGTCGAGAATTACTTCACAGACTCTCTGCTGTATCAGGACCCCATCGAACCGCCAGTTGAGGAGCCGGAAAGCGGCAACGAGGCGGATAGCGAACCTGAGTACGGTGATAACCTAATACGAAACGACTTCAAGTCAATTGTAATCGGTTATGAGAGTCATCATGTAACCAACGCCGTTCAGGCGGGGAAGATTATCATGAATGAAAAGTCCAACTTTGCTTATGTGTCATCTTGTTCTACGTCTGAGGGCGATGAACCCAACGACTCGTGGACAAAACTCCGCGGCGATCCCTCCCTGCACATGTCGGTATGCTCGTCGTACGTCGCGAGGATGCGGCCGATTGACTCGTCACGAGCCGTATTCGTTGTGCCAGCCCGAGATAAATATCAAAAAGATATTATTTTCGGCCGAATCGATAGTCCCCTACGCACCATGTGGGACGAGTAGGAAGATGAGGACCCAGCGCCTCAATTTTCGCAATACAGCTAAGTTGCCAAACGCATGATGAGTGACATGGGGTATGATCTCACGTGTTTAGAGGGCCTGAATTACGGCCGAGGACGCAAAACGGTCATCCGACCTGCCCACGTGCCCAAGGGTAAGCCCTCAAACTACTTCAACAGGACTCGGAGAGGCTTAGGCTACTCCTCTTCCTCATCAGACCTGTGTTGTTACGTCAACGAGGACTCCGATTACGCGTGCTCAGGAGATCGATCGTCGGTGACCTCGGTGTGGGACTCGGATGTTAGCGTGAGGGATCTGTTCGATGGCCTTACAGTCAATATGGCTACAATGGATCCCGCCGAGATGGCAGAGGATGGACAACTTCCACTTTATGACGAGACATGGGATCGCCATGTTAACGCCCAGTGGAGTAGTCGCTTCGAGCAACGGGAACCACCGACCGAAGACAAAGTCTTCCAGGTGAACATGGGCACTGAGGCGAATCCCAAACCCATATTTATCAGCGGTAGCCTGCCTCCTCAAGAAAAATAGGATCTCATTGCCCTCATACGGGAATACATCGACGTCTTCGCGTGGAATTACGAGGACATGCGTGGCTTGGATCCATGGATCGCCACGCATCGCCTCAACATCAGCTCAGACGCCAAACCAATCAAACAACAGCAGAGGCGCTTTCGCCCTCAGATTATGGAGGCGATTGAGGCTAAAGTGAAGAAGCTCATTGAATCCGGCTTCATCAGAGAGGAACAGCATCCTGAATGGGTGGCCAATATTGTTCCGGTCCTGAAGAAAAACAGTAAAATCCGTATCTGCATCGACTTCAGAGACCTCAACGCCGCGTGCCCAAAGAACGAATTTCCTTTGCCCATCACGGATGTCATCATCGACAACACGTGCAGATTTGAGAGGATGTCTTTCATGGATGGTTTCTCTGGGTATAATCAGATCAAAATGCACCCCGAAGATGAGAAACACACTTCGTTCCGCACTCCCATGGGGGTGTACTGCTACACGGTCATGCCCTTTGGACTCAAGAATGTCGGTGCAACCTATCAACGCGCTATGAGCACGATCTTTCGAGAGCACCTGCGAAAGACGGTGGAATGCTATGTAGACGACCTAGTCGTGAAGAGTCGCCACAAAGGTGACCACCGACAGGACTTGTGGACGATGTTCGAACTCATGAGGACTCACCAGCTCAAAATGAACCCTACGAAGTCATTTCTAGGGATGTCTAGTGGTAAATTCCTGGGATTCGTCCTCACGACGAAAGGAATCCGGATCGATCCAGACAAGGTGCGAGCCATTCGAGAGCTTCAGCCGCCCTAAAATCTTAAAGAATTTAGAGGTCTTCAAGGACGATTGGCTTACGTCCGAAGGTTCATCTCAAACCTTTCGGGCAAGTGCCAGCCGTTCTCCAAGCTTATGAAGAAAGGCACTTCCTTCGTATGGGACGAGTCTTGCCAAAAGGCCTTTGAGGACATCAAGGCTTACCTTTCGAATCCGCCAGTCCTCGCTGCGCCAATTTTAGGGAGACCATTCCTCATCTATATCCGGGCCATGGAGCATTCTCTGGGTGCTCTCTTAGCACAAAATGATGATGCGGGCCATGAGCAGGGCATCTACTACCTGAGTAGGACCCTACAAGGGGCTGAACAACGATACCCGATGGTCAAAAAAGAATGTTTGGCACTGGTATTCGCATCCAAAAGATGCGACACTACCTGGTCGGCCAGACAATCCATGTTATCTCCCGGATAAACCCTATTCGGGTCTTCATGATACAACCCGCTACGTTGAACTGGCACCTGGCTAGGTGGGCTCTTCTCCTCTCTCAGTATGATATCCACTTCATGCCCTAAAAATCCATCAAGGGACAGGCCATCTGCGATCTCATGGCCAGTCACCCACTGGGGTCAAAGACCGACTTATTTGAAGATTTGCCAGATGAACCGCCCGAAGCCAACGTAACTTCGTTACCGGAGCTGTGGCAGATGTTCTTCGACGGCGCGTCTCGCGCAGCTGCGGATGGCTCTATTGCTGCGGGAGTGGGGGTAGTCCTCACTTCTCCGCATAACCACGTGCTGCCCCGAGCCTTCTCTTTGACGGAGCCATGCACCAACAACGTGGCTGAGTACAATGCCCTACTCATCGGGCTTGAGTTGACCAAAGAGCTAGTGATAAGACATCTCGAAGCTTATGGCGATTCCCAGCTCATCGTCAAACAGATGACCAGCGAATACGAAGTTAGGAACGAAGACCTGATCCCACTCCACAAGGCGGCTATCATACTAGTGGAGTCATTCGAGAGCTTTCGCATCGAGCATGTGCTGCGATCCAAGAACACGCATGCGGACACGCTCACCTCTTTGGCGGCCAACCTGGCTCAACCACTAGGGACTACCCAATGGGTCACTGTGGCGAGCAAAAGGCTCTTTCGACGGAAAGATGCCCCAGAAGCGAACGCCACCCATCAGGTTTTGGATCAGCCCAATTCTGAGGACTGGCGCCTCCCGATCATCGATTACGTCCTATACGGCGTATTGCCTGAATATGCAAAGGAGCGGGAGTCTGTTCGGAGACGTGCTACGAGATTCTACTATGATTCAACCACCAAGACGTTGTATCGAAAGTCATACGATGGCTTGTTGCTTCGGTGTCTCTCAAAAGCAGAATCGCAAGAAGCTCTGCGCGAGGCCCACGACGGCGTTTGCGGAGCTCACCAGCCCGGACCCAAACTTTGGGATCGCCTGCGAAGGATAGGCTACTTCTGCCCTGGGATGGTTCACGACGCAGTTGCCTATGCAAAGCGCTGCCATGAGTGCCAGATTCATGCCAACTACATGCATCAGCCGTAGTTGCCTACACCGACTGAAGGTTCACGACGCAGTTGCCTACACCGACTGAAGGTTGGGACAATCACATCCAAAGTATTCCAGACTCTTCTATAAAAGAACGAGGCTGAAATACTTTGGAGGGGGTATCTGTAGGCGTATAAAATTGCCTATAGGTCCCACAACATAGCTCGACACGGTGATTCAACAAATCAACGAACCATCGAGTGACGAAGTGACGAGGTCAACAAATTGCACGCAAACAATGTCAATCGCGTGCGGAATCAATCCAACGGTTTGAGGAGTCAACAAGTCATCTAAACAAGAGCGAACTCGGATGAACCACAATCGAATCAAGATCGGTTTCGGACTCGAACTCAGAAGCGGATTAACTGCCATATTTGGAATCAAGTCAACAAGTCGATTCCAAACCAAGTCAAACACAGAACCGGAAACAACAGGGAACAACGAAACGACGGAAAAACCCACCTAAGGGGGCTCGGCCAAAGCCGAGCCACCCATAGGTAGCTCGGCTAAGGCCGAGCCACCCACAGGTGGCTCGGCCAGAGCCGAGCCACCCACAGGTGGCCCGGCCCAGTTCTGTGCTCGGGGCACAGTTTCGAGCGCCTATAAATAGGCCTTGTGCTCATTTGTTTCGGAGGTTGGATTTTGGAGAAGGCGAAGCCCTGCTGGATTGAAGACTCAGATCTAAAAAAAAGATCTCAACTTTGAAGGCTTGAAGGCTTGGACTTCCAGATCCGGTGCCCGGCGATCGTCAACGTCAAATAAGGCAGGAGTTCGAGGGAATCGGATCTGAGATCTACACGATCACACTCCGGATCTAAGCTTGGTTCTTAGATCCCGAGCATCGAGCGGTTGTTTCCTTGGTGAAACAATCCCTCCCGGCTATTATTCCCTTGGTGGAATAGTACCCGTCATATCGTGTAGATCCGACCGGATCGAGATCACGCGGTGGTCCACGGATTAACCCCGGCGCAGGCAAAGAACCCACAAAGCGAGTGACCGCATAATAGGAGCTCGCGATTCGTTCGGCAAACAAGGATAAAATTTGTAATCTTTCTTTTTCTTATTTTTGATTTTCATTGTAACCGGATCTTATAAAAAGACCGGATCTTTGTAACCGATAAACAGTTATTGAGATGGCAATGATATCAATGAAGAAAGACACGAATTTTCCCGCGAACATCAACGCCAAATAAGGCAGGTGTTCGAGAGAACCGGATCTCAGATCTCAGATCTACGTAGATATACTCCGGATCTAAGCTTGGTTCTTAGATCCCGAGATTCGAGCGGTCGTTTCCTTGGTGAAACGATCCCTCCCGGCTATTATCTCCTTAGTGGGATAATACCCGTTATACTGCGTAGATCCGACCGGATCTAGATCTCGCGGTGGTCCACGGCAAACAACCCCGGCGCAGGCAAAGAACCCACAAAAGCGAGTGACCACAAAACAGGAGCTCGCGATTTGTTCGATAAACAAGGAAATAAAGTTGTAATCTTTTTTGTTTTCTTTGATTTCTTGTAACCGGATCTTATAAAAAGACCGGATCTTTGTAACACAAAAAGTTGTTATTTTAAGATGACAATGGAATCAACAATGAAAGAAGCAACAAATTTTCCTGCGAACAATCTGGCGACCACAGTGGGAGCCACCGATCTCGCTGACGAGATCGTTGCGTCGCAGCCGCGGATCTTAATCCCGGTCGTGGAGGAGGTCCAATACGAGTTCGATCAGCAGAAGTTCGAGGAGTACGTGTCCTCGTCCGGATCAACCTCCCCCCGCAAGTCCAAGAAGCTCTCCTCCAGGAGAAAAACTCGTTGGTATGAAGATGTTGAAAAAACCAACAAAGATCTCGCCCCACTGGATGCCGAAGCTGCATTAGGTAAGATCTCTCTAACTTCCAACCAGGTCAGATCTGCTCTGGCCAAACCTTCCGTTGCCGAGGGCATGGTGACTCTCTCGAAGAGAGCACGCCAAAGGCAACGTCAACGCCTCGCGAAACAATTCGCAAAGGCGATGGAGTCTGTTGACGAAGTCCGCTACAAGGCGGAGCTGAAAAACAGAAGAGGCAAACAGCCTCAACAACAGATGAACGGCGGCTCTTCCAAGCCACTAACAACGGAATGGGTCCGTGTCAAACGGAACCGTTCAACGCTGGAGGAGCGCATTCGCAAGCGTCGCGCACTATCAGCGCAGCCATGGGCTCAAGCTGAAGAGGCCCGTAGAAAGCTTCAGAAGGAGGTGACAAAGAAACCGCCACCAACCCGCAAAGTGTGGAGGCCGAAATCCGAAGCGGCGGTTCAGACCAAGGAACAACAATCGCAACTTTCGAAAGTGCAACTTCCGGCGAATCAACCCAAATCGCCGGTGATTTTCGCAACTGCTCCGGGAGATCCCGCAGGACCATCCCAGGAAAGAAAGTCAGTTTTGGAACGCCTCGGTCCATTCCCAAGGAACGAGGCAAAGCTCCAGTCCAGGAACGCTTGGGGCCAATAAAGAAGCCCCAAATGATGCAACACGCTGGGGGTCGCCGCAACCCTCAACACTTGGAGAAAATTGTGGCACCCAAGCGCACAACTTTGCGCATCGAAGTGCAAGAGCCCGCTGAAGGTTCACGCCTACAAAGGCGTGTTTCAAGGCGTGTGACTCTGGATGGTCCGAAGAAAACAATTCATCCTCAGAAGGAAACGTTGTCGTCTGATGACGATGGCGTTATACCTGGGAGATCGTGCCAACACACGATAGGTTGCTCCAACCTTCAAACGGACGAGCTGTACTATCGTGCCGGGGGTACGAGTAAATCCAGAAAGAGAAGTCCTCGTAGGCTCGAAACTCAGTGCCCCTGTTCCAAACTCATTCGGGCGGTATTGTCTCAGTGTAATTGCACTAAGACGGTCCCCGAAAGAGTTTCGGTGTTCGAAAGGCTCAGCACTGAAACGCCAAAGCCAAGGCCTAGGCGTTTCCGACGAAAGAGAGCGATGGTTGAAGATGGAGAATTTTCAAGGGTCACCGCTAATATGACCAACAAGGGGACATTGGCACGGGATGATCTCGAGTCAATTCTAGAAGCATCTCGGCGTCTAACCTGTTTGCAGTCTGAAGCCATCTCGTGAAGGACGTATGGTAGGGTTCGGACAAGACCACCTTCAGAAGATGAGGAATCGGATGCTTGCTCTGCGATTGCATCTGACAATACCATATCCAGCGAAGGAGAACCCCGCGAGTCATTCATGATAAGCGCGGAACAAGTGGCCAAGATGCTCGAAGAAGCCATGGACAAACAACAGGAGAGCTTCAGGCTCGAGATGCAGATGGCCATGCAGACTATGAAAGAGATGCATGACCAACAACTCCAGGCACTGAGGAACCAGCAAGGCGAACCAAGCCGCCGTAATCAAGTTGTTCAGGAAGTTGAGCATACGGGTGCGGATGAAGCTCGTAACGCCAATAATCCGCCCATCAATGTAGGGGGTGGTAATGGGGATGCCAACGAAGATACAAGTGAGAGTTCAAAGATCAAAAATCTCGAGAACAAAATCAATACATTGATTTCTGCTCAAGAGATAAAGAAAACGGGCATTCCTTGTCCATACCCAAGAGAGTGGGAATCAATCCCCTATCCGGCGAAGTTCAGTCTAATCAACTTCACACCGTTCGATGGGAAGGGTTCCCCCACTCAGCATTTGATTTATTTCAAATCGCACCTGGGTGTTATCTCCGGCAATGAGCCTCTAATGGTGCGGTCATTCATTGGCACTCTTCGCGGAGCCGCCTTCGATTGGTATCGCCGCCTCAAGCCAGGAAGCGTGCATAGCTGGGACGACATGGAGACAAAATTCCTCGCTAACTTCTTCGACGATGACACCGAGATATCCATCGGAACGTTGCTCGACGAGAAACAAAAGGACGGGGAACCGGTCGAAACCTTCGTCAAGAGGTTCCGGAACAAAGCGTTGAATTGCCGGGATCCAATCACTGAAGAGTTCATCCTTCAAACTTGCCACAACAACCTCGCATTGGACGTGTTGGAAGCAATAGGGACAGCACCGTCCAACACTTGGAAAAACTTGAAGGTCCGAGGTGAGCAAGCCGAACGCTTCCTCCGAAGGAAGAAGGCCGAGAGGCGTCAATCGACGACGAATCCTCCGAACTCGAACTTCGCCTCCCGTGGTAAGGGCAAGACACCCGCAACGACTGTCGATGCTAATCAAACATCGCAACAGCAGTCCCAGAGGCAGCAAAAGACTTCGGATCAGAGGCCTCAAAAAGAGTACTCCTTCAAGGACGAAGATGTTCCAGCCATCTTCAAATCTCTCCTTGACAATAACAAGATCAAGCTCCCACCAATCACGAATCAGGAGGAAGCTGACGATATTGCGGATCCGAAGTACTGCGCATACCACAGGAGGATCCTTCACCCAACCAAGGCGTGCTTTACACTCAAGAATAGCAGCCAAACCTTGGTTGAAGCCGGCGTCATAACGCTAGAGTGAGCCAGTTAAAAACGGCAAAACTCCGACCGGTATAAGAGTATAAACTGCTTCCTAGACTCCGAAGAGTATATGAGTATAAACTGCTTCTCAATCCTCCGACCGGTATAAGAGGTTAAACTGCTCCCTGATACTCCAATAGGTATAAGAGTCTAAACTATTTCCTTTCTTCCACGGGAAGTTCCTGAAGAGTGCCACGCTTGGTATTCTTAAGGATAGCCCGATCGTGCAGCTGATACAATGATACACCCAGTTTTGCAAAGAAAGCTGGGGGTGGATAATTCATGTAACGGGAAGTTCCCGGAAGAATGTTAAATGTGATATTCTTAGGGATAACCTGGTCATGATGAATAAAGTGGTAAACACTAAACTCCTAATTTCCGAACACTCTTTTGCTGAGATGAAATCCGATCACTTCATTGAATCAATTTTCCCTCACAAAATTCTCGTTGGTGTTTGACGATTCATAGTCTCCACCCATAAATTGAGCGATCAAACCTTCTTACAGTTAGGATCGTCTCAAACCCCCCACTTGGTCAAACCTTCCTACAGTTAGGACCACAACCAAAATCCCCTCTCGATTCCTCCAATGAACGAGAGGTCCACTTTCAAATTGAGCGATCAAACCTTCTTACAGTTAGGATCGTCTTAACCCCCCCACTTGGTCAAACCTTTCTACAGTTAGGACCACAACCAAAATCCCCTCTCGATTCCTCCAATGAACGAGAGGTCCACTTTCAAATCGAGTGATCAAACCTTCCTACAGTTAGGGTCATCTCAAACTCTCGCTTGGTCAAACCTTCCTACAGTTAGGACCAAAACCACAATTCACTCTCGATAAACGAGAAATTCATCTTTAGTTCGGTAATCAAACCTTCCGACAGTTAGGGTTATCTGAATCTTTTCGATTCTCGGAGTGGAGATCCCACTCTTAGTTTCACCTTTCCGGATTCTGGGGGTGGAGATCCCACCTCAAGTCTCCTTTTCTTGTTCGGGGAATAGAATATAAAATTCTTCCTTCCCACACCAACCTTTTCCAAGAGTTTATCAATCTTGGATTCATCCTAGGAAGTTTATCCCGAATCCTAAGCAGGGATAAGTCTGCGCCTAACACGCACTGCCGGTTTAGTCTTTTTTTTTCCGCAAAAAAAAAGACACAGAGTTCGATTCTGGGGTATTTTATCCTGAAACCTAAGTAAGGATAAGTCTGCACCTAACACGCGCCGCCGGTGAGTTCTTAACCGTTAAAAAGAACACTCGTCCACATATTCAACATTGTGGCAGGTTGTTATTAATAACACCAAAATCCATGTCTCACACGAATGGGGAATTTTATCCTGAAACCTAAGTAAGGATAAGTCTGCGCCTAACACGCGCCGCCGGTGAGTTCTTAACCGTTAAAAAGAACACTCGTCCACATATCCAACATTGTGGCAGGTTGTTATTAATAACACCAAAATCCATGTCTCACACGCATGGGGAATTTTATCCTGAATCCTAAGAAAGGATAAGTCGACGCCTAACACGCGTCGCCGGTTTAGTCTTTCGCCGATTGAAAAAGACACCAGGGTCTAAACCTGGGGAATCTTATCCCGAAGCCTAAGAAGGGATAAGCCAACGTCTAATACACGTTGTTGGGTAGCCGATTCCCATAACAATGGCAAAGTCTACATATTCAAAGTTGTAGCACAAAGTCTAAGGGAGTTCATTCCTTTAGCACAACGTCACATGCGGAACGGACTAAAACAATCCGCATGTAAGCCCGACTCAAACGGTAATCGGTAAGAGCATGTCAAATCCGTTGAAGGCTGGGGGTTAGCCAAAAACCCTAAAGTCAACGCCTAACACGCGTCGCCGGGTAACCTATTGTTTTCAGAGAAAGTTGCCTTCATTATTGATTTCATTAAAACTTCAGCCGTTACAATGAATCAAATAACAAAGAAGTTAAGATTACAACTCTCTTGAAAATAAACGCAAGTCCCGTTTATCGGTGCTTGCTTGCGTGGGTCTTTGGCCTGTGACGGGGATGTTGATATCCGTGGACCGCCGGTCGATCAGATCCGTTCCGGGAAAATCCGGCAGAGTTTCGTCTATCCGCTGTGGGATATGGAAACCGACAGCTCCTATCTCGGATAATCGAGATATTCGCTCTTCTTAGTATCACCACTAAGGGGCAACACTAAGGGAAAAGAGAAGGGTGAATGAAGAAGGAGACTCCTTGATCCGGCAGGGCTTCGCCGCTCTCTTGAAAACTCCGACTCCTCGCTCCAGCAGGGCTTCGCCGCTCTCTCTAAAACTCCAAGGCAAGAGCAATTTCAAGCCAAGAGTATTCCCAAATCAGGGGCCAAGAGAATGGAGACCCAAGGGGTCTATTTATAGGCACAAGAGGAGGCCTAGGGGCTGCCCAAAAAGCGTTTCGCCATAGAAGCAACCTCCAAAAAGCGTTTCGCCGTAAAAGCAACCTCCAAAAAGCGTTTCGCCATAAAAGCAACCTCCAAAAAGCGTTTCGCCGTAAAAGGAACCTTCAAAAAGCGTTTCGCCGTAAAAGCAACCTCCAAAAAGCGTTTCGCCGTAGAAGCAACCTCCAAAAAGCGTTTCGCCGTAAAAGCAACCTCCAAAAAGCGTTTCGCCGTAAAAGGAGGCCAAAAAGCGTTTCGTCGTAAAAGGAGGCCAAAAGGAGGGGGGACCATGTGGACACCCAAAAGAGGGGGGGGACCAAGGCCATGTGGACACCCCTAAGGGGGTGTCTCGGCCATGGCCGAGACACCCCCCTTGGGGGGGGTCCGCCCGGGTGTAGACACCCCTTGGGTGTTTCGAGCCTGCCGAGATATCCCAGGGTGCCCCGGTTCAGTCCGAGGTCCTGCCGTTATCCCGCCGTTGTCCCGCCGTTGACTCTTCGTTGACTTTTCATCTGAACTCGGATTCGACTGATTTCGGATGCGTTAGAATTCTGGCGAAGAGCTCTGTTGATCCCATTGGTTGGATTATCAATAAGGTGAGCGGGATAGGAAGGGCGTTGCTCCTTTTGCAGCGGTTGTGGGGTTTCCGGTCAGTCCGTATCCCCGTTATTCTGAGATTCTGTTGGCTCACGTAGTCCGTCGGTTCACTTCAGGCGCTCACCGACGTCATTTGAACTCTTGTGAACCGGGTAGTGACGTTCATCGTCGTTCGTTAGCACTGAGCTGTTTGTGGGGACCTATCGGCAATTTTTGACGCCTACAGATACCCCCTCCAAAGTGTTTCAGACTCGTTTCTTTTACAGAAGAGACCGGAATACTTTGGGTATGATTGGTCCAGCCTTCAGTCGGCCTAAGGGACCTGTGGTTCGCTTCAACTCTCGGCTCCTTCGATTTTCGGTTTATTCGGTGCTTTGTCGAATAACCAAAATTGTTTCGGCGCTGCGTTTATCGCCTGGGCGTCGTCGGAGTCTCGAGTCTACAGCTGGTGAGTTGAGTTTGGCTCGTGTCATTGAGTTGACTTTTGAACTTACTATCCCTGTCACGTCGTGTTGACTTGAGGTTTCGGATCACTGTGTGCTGACTTTTTATTGCAACGCGCTGAATGGCGTTGACCTAGGGTTACGCGTTGACCGGCGTACGCCCTAGGGTTTCGAATCCGCATGGGTTGACTTTTGTCGTCACGTGTTGACTTTTGTCGCCACGTGTTGACTTTTGACGCAACACGCTGTCCGGCGTTGACCTAAGGTTACGCGGTGACCGGCGTCCACCTTAGGGTTTTGGAACCGC